>OU342741.1:280779120-280812638 GCA_910589775.1 Avena eriantha
TTCTTTTTCTAAACCACACGGATCCACTTGATGTCATTGCATGCGTGTTCTTTTCCTAGAACACATGGATCCACAAGATGTCATTGCATGTGTGTTATTTTCCTAGACCACATGTATCCACCGGATGTCGTTGCATGTGTGTTCTTTTCAAAGACCGCATTGATCTACTGATATCATTCCATGTGTGTTCTTTTCATAAACCACATGGATCCACTAGATGTCATCGCATGTGTGTTATTTTCCAAGACCGGATGGATCCACTAGATGTCATTGCATGTGTGTTCTTTTCCAAAAACCACATGGATCCACAGGATGTCATTGCATGTGTGTTCTTTTCATAAACCACATGGATCCACAACATGTCATTGCATGTGTGTTATTTTCATAAACCACATGGATCCACTAGATGTCATTGCATGTGTGTTCTTTTCATAAACCACATTGGATCCACCTTATGTCATTGCATGTGTGTTCTTTTCATAAACCACATGGATCCACAAGATGTCATGGCATGTGTGTTTTTTTCATAAACCACATGGATCCAGTAGATGTTATTGCATGTATGTTCTTTTCCTAGACGAAATGGATCCACTAGATGTCATTGCGCATGTGTTCTTTTCCAAAAACCACATGGATCCACTTATGTAATTGCATGTGTGTTCTTTTCATGAACCACATGTATCCACTAGAGTCATTGCATTTGTGTTCTTTTCAGAAACCACATTGATCCACTAATGTCATTGCATGTGTGTTCTTTCCATAAACCACATGGATCCACTAGATGTCATTGCATGTGTGTTATTTTCCTAGACCACATGGATCCAGTAGATGTCATGGCATGTGTGTTCTTGTCCAAAAACCACATGTATCCACTAGATGTCATTGCATGTGTGTTCTTTTCTTAAACCACATGGATCCACTAGATGTCATTGCATGTGTGTTCTTTTAATAAACCACATTGGATCCACCTTATGTCATTGCATGTGTGTTCTTTTCATAGACCACATTGGTCCACTGATGTCATGCATGTGTCTTCTTTTCCAAAAAACACATGGACCCACAAGATGTCTCTACATGTGTGTTCTTTTCATAGACCACATGGATCCACTAGATGTCATTGCATCTGTTATCTTTTCCAAAACCACATGGATCCACTTATGTAATTGCATGTGTGTTCTTTTCATGAACCACATGTATCCACTAGAGTCATTGCATTTGTGTTCTTTTCAGAAACCACATTGATCCACTAATGTCATTGCATGTGTGTTCTTTCCATAAACCACATGGATCCACTAGATGTCATTGCATGTGTGTTATTTTCCTAGACCACATGGATCCAGTAGATGTCATGGCATGTGTGTTCTTGTCCAAAAACCACATGTATCCACTAGATGTCATTGCATGTGTGTTCTTTTCTTAAACCACATGGATACTCTAGAGTTATTGCATGTGTGTTCTTTTCATAAACCACATGGATCCACTAGAGTCACTACATGTGGGTCCTTTTCATATATCACATTGATCCACTAATGTCATTGCATGTGTGTTCTTTTCATAAACTACATGGATCCACTAGATGTCATTGCATGTGTGTTCTTTTCCTAGACCACTTGGATGCACAAGATGTCATTGCATGTGTGTTCTTTTCCAAAAACCACATGGATCCACTAGATGTCATTGCATGTGTCATTGGATGTGTGTTCTTTTCCAAAACCACATGGATCCACTGATATCATTTCATGTGTGTTATTTTCATAGACCACATGGATCCACAAGTTGTCATTTCATGCGTGTTCTTTTCCAAAAACCACATGGATCCACTAGATGTCATTGCATGTGGTGTTCTTTTGCTAAACCACATGGATCCACTAGATGTCATTGCATGTGTGTTCTTTTCCAAAAACCACATGGATCCACTAGAGTCATTCCATGTGTGTTCTTTTCACAAACCACATTGATCCGCTGATGTCATTGCATGTGTGTTATTTTCATAAACCACATGTATCCACTAGATGTCATTGCATCTGTGTTATTTTCCTAGACCACATGGATCCACAAGATGTCATTTCTTTTCCTAAACCACATGGATCCAATAGATGCCATTGCACGTTTGTTCTTTTCATAAACCGCATGGATCCACTAGATGTCATTGCATGTGTGTTCCTTTCATAAACCACATGGATCCACTAGATGCCATTACATGTGTGTTCTTTTCCTAAACCACGTTGATCCACTAGAGTCATTGCATGTGTGTTCTTTTCATAAGCCACATTGATCCACGAATGTTAATGCATGTGTGATCTTTTCATAGACCACATGGATCAACTAGATGTCTTTGCATGTGTGTTCTTTTCCAAAAACCACTTGGATCCACTAGATGTCTCTGCATGTGTGTTTTTTCATAGACCACATGGATCCACTAGATGGCATTGGATGTGTTATCTTTTCCAAAACCACATGGATCCAGTGATGTCATTGCATGTGTGTTCTTTTAATAAACCACATGGATCCACTAGAGTCATTGAATGTGTGTTCTTTTAATAAACCACCTTGACCCACTGATGTCATTGCATGTGTGTTCTTTTCATAAACCACATGGATCTACTAGATGTCATTGCATATGTGTTATTTTCCTAGACCACATGGATCCACTAGATGTCATTGGATGTGTGTTCTTGTCCAAAACTCACATGGATCCACTAGATGTCATTGCATATGTGTTATTTTTATAGACCACATGGTTCCACTGATGTCTTTACACGTGTGTTCCTTTCATTGACCACATTGATCCAATAGATGTAATTGCATTTGTGTTTTTTCCAAAACCACATGGATCCACTAATGTCATTGCATGTGTGTTATTTTCATAAACCACATGGATCCACTAGATGTCATTGCATGTGTGTTCTTTTCATAGACCACATTGATCCACCGATGTCATTGCATGTGTGTTCTTTTCATAAACCACATGGATCCACTAGATGTAATTGCATGTGTGTTCTTTTCCTAGACCACATGTATCCACTAGATGTCATTGCATGTGTGTTCTGTTCCTAGACCACATGGAACCACTAGATGTCATTGCATGTGTGTTATTTTCAAAAAACAACATGGATCCACTAAATATCATTGCATGTGTGTTCTTTTCATAGACCACATGGATTCACTAGATGTCATTACATGTGTGTCATTTTCCTAGACCACATGGATCCACTAGATGTCATTGCACGTGTGTTCTTTTCCAAAAACCACATGGATCCACTAGATGTCATTGCATGTGTGTTCTTTTCCAAAAACCACATGGATCCACTAGAGTCATTGCATGTGTGTTCTTTTCACAAACCACATGTATCCACTGATGTCATTGCATGTGTGTTATTTTCATAAACCACATGTATCCACTGATGTCATTGCATCTGTGTTATTTTCCTAGACAACATGGATCCACAAGATGTCATTGCATGTGTGTTCTTTTCCTAAACCACATGGATCCACTAGATGCCATTGCATGTTTGTTCTTTTCATAAACCGCATGGATCCACTAGAGTTCATTGCATGTGTGTTCTTTTCATAAACCACATGGATCCACTAGATGTCATTACATGTGTGTTCTTTTCCTAAACCATGTAGATCCACTAGAGTCATTGCATGTGTGTTCTTTTCTTAAGCCACATTGATCCACTAATGTTATTGCATGTGTGATCTTTTCACAGACCACATGGATCCACTAGATGTCTTTGCATGTGTGTTCTTTTCCGAAAACCACTTGGATCCACTAGATGTCTCTTCTTGTGTGTTTTTTCATAGACCACATGGATCCACTAGATGGCATTGGATGTGTTACATTTTCCAAAACCACATGGATCCACTGATGTCATTGCATGTGTGTTCTTTTAATAAACCACATGGATCCACTAGAGTCATTGCATGTGTGTTCTTTACATAAACCACCTTGACCCACTGATGTCATTGCATGTGTGTTCTTTTCATAAACCACATGGATCCACTAGATGTCATTGCAAGTGTGTTATTTTCCTAGACCACATGGATCCACCAGATGTCATTGCATGTGTGTTCTTGTCCAAAAACCACATGGTCCACTAGATGTCATTGCATGTGTGTTCTTTTCATAGACCACATGGTTCCACTGATGTCTTTACACGTGTGTTCTTTTCATAGACCACATTGATCCAATAGATGTCATTGCATTTGTGTTTTTTCCAAAACCACATGGATCCACTAATGTTATTGCATGTGTGTTATTTTCAAAAAACAACATGGATGCACTAAATTTCATTGCATGTGTGTTCTTTTCATAGACCACATGGATCCACTAGATGTCATTACATGTGTGTCATTTTACTAGCCCACATGGATCCACTAGATGTCATTGCATGTGTGTTCTTTTCCTAGACCACATGTATCCACTAGATGTCATTGCATGTGTGTTCTGTTCCTAGACCACATGGAACCACTAGATGTCATTGCATGTGTGTTATTTTCAAAAAACAACATGGATGCACTAAATTTCATTGCATGTGTGTTCTTTTCATAGACCACATGGATCCACTAGATGTCATTACATGTGTGTCATTTTACTAGCCCACATGGATCCACTAGATGTCATTGCATGTGTGTTCTTTTCCAAAAACCACACGGATCCACTAGATGTCATTGCATGTGTGTTCTTTTCTGAAAACCACATGGATCCACTAGAGTCATTGCATGTGTGTTCTTTTCACAAACCACATTGATCCACTGATGTCATGACATGTGTGTTATTTTCATAAACCACATGTATCCACTAGATGTCATTGCATATGTGTTATTTTCCTAGACCACATGGATCCACAAGATGTCATTGCATGTGTGTTCTTTTCATAAACCACATGGATCCACTAGATGCCATTGCACGTTTGTTCTTTTCATAAACCGCATGGATGCACTAGAGTTCATTGCATGTGTGTTCTTTTCATAAACCACATGGATCCACTAGATGTCATTACATGTGTGTTCTTTTCCTAAACCACGTGGATCCACTAGAGTCATTGCATGTGTGTTCTTTTCATAAGCCACATTGATCCACTAATGTTATTACAGGTGTGATCTTTTCATAGACCACATGGATCCACTAGATGCCTTTGCATGTATGTTCTTTTCTGAAAACCACTTGGATCCACTAGATGTCTCTGCATGTGTGTTTTTTCATAGACCACATGGATCCACTAGATGACATTGCATGTGTTATCTTTTCCAAAACCACATGGATCCACTGATGTCAGTGCATGTGTGTTCTTTTCATCAACCACATGGATCCACTAGAGTCATTGCATGTGTGTTCTTTTCATAAACCACCTTGACCCACTGATGTCATTGCATGTGTGTTCTTTTCATAAACCACATGGATCCACTAGATGTCATTGCTTGTGTGTTATTTTCCTAGACCACATGGATCCACCAGATGTATTGCATGTGTGTTCTTGTCGAAAAACCACATGGATCCACTAGATGTCATTGCATGTGTCTTCTTTTCATAGACCACATGGTTCCACTGATGTGTTTACACGTGTGTTCTTTTCATAGACCACATTGATCTAATAGATGTCATTACATTTGTGTTTTTTCCAAAACCACATGGATCCACTAATGTCATTGCATGTGTGTTATTTTCATAAACCACATGGATCCACTAGAGTCACTGCATGTGCGTCCTTTTCATAGACCACATTGATCCACCGATGTCATTGCATGTGTGTTCTTTTCATAAACCACATGTATCCACTAGATGTCATTGCATGTGTGTTATTTTCCTAGACCACTTGGATCCACAAGATGTCATTGCATGTGTGTTCTTTTCCAAAAACCTCATGGAACCACTAGATGTCATTGCATGTGTCATTGGATGTGTGTTCTTTTCCAAAACCACATGGATCCACCGATATCATTGCATGTGTGTTCTTTTCATAGACCACATGGATGCACAAGTTGTCTTTCATGTGTGTTATTTTCCAAAAACACATGGATCCACTAGATGTCATTGCATGTGTGTTATTTTCCTAGTCCGCATGGATCCACTAGATGTCATTGCATGAGTGTTCTTTTCCAAAAACCACATGGATCCACTAGATGTCATTGCATGTGTGTTCTTTTCGTAAACCACATGAATCCACTAGAGTGATTGCATGTGTGTTCTTTTCATAAACCACATTGATCCATTGATGTCATTGTATGTGTGTTTTTTCATAAACCACATTGATCCACTAGATGTCATTGCATCTGTGTTATTTTCCTAGACCAAATGGATTCACAAGATGTCACTGCATGTGTGCTCTTTTTCTAAACCACATGGATCCACTAGATGCCATTCCATTTGTGTTCTTTTCATAGACCGCATGGATCCACTAGAGTTCATTGCATGTGTGTTCTTATCATAAACCACATGGATCCACTAGATGTGATCGCATGTGTGTTATTTTCCTAAACCACGTGGATCCACTAGAGTCATTGCATGTGTGTTCATTTCATAAACCACATTAATCCACTGATGTCATTGCATGTGTGTCTTTTCATAGACCACATGGATCCACTGATTTCATTGCATGTGTGTTTTTTTCATAGACCACATGGATCCACTAGATTTCATTGCTTGTGTGTTCTTTTTAAAAAACCACATGGATCTAGTAGATTTCATTGCATGTGTGTTCTTTTCCAAAAACCCCATGGATCCACTAGATGTCATTACATATGGTGTCGTTTTCATAAACCACATGGATCCACATAAAAGCACACACTCTAGTGGATTCTGTGATGCAACTTCTGCCACACTAGTGCAACATGCAATGTGGAAGCTGCTTTCCTATCTGTTTTTGGTCTCTGTGACCTTGGTTTGTCACACATGGATCCACTAGATGTCATTGCATGGGTTATTTTGCTAGACCACATGGATCCATTAGATGTCATTGCATGTGGGTTCTTTTCTAAAAACCACATGGATCCACTAGATGCCATTGCATGTGTGTTCTTTTCATAGACCACATGGATCCAATAGATGTCATTGCATTTGTGTTCTTTTCCTAGACCACACGGATCCACTAGATGGCATTGCATGTGTGTTCTTTTCACGAACCACATGGATCCACTAGAGTCGTTGCATATGTGTTCTTTCCATAAACTACATTGATCAACTGATGTCATTGCATGTGTGTTATTTTCATAAACCAGATGTGATGCAGCCTGTCCTACGGACGCTCCTACATCTACACCACCAAGTCCCCCAAGTGGACCCATGAATCATTCCCGAGCCAAACTCCTACAAGCTAATATGAACTCACTCCTCTCCTCATGCCAATTTGATACATCCTTGGATGGTGTGATACTTCATGCAACTACTCTGTGCATCATCAGGTACGAAGCCCCAACACATCACCAAGCACCCAAGGATGGAGAACAAGGAGCAGAGCATGAAGTAGAAGTCGCTAGAGCTTCTCAGACCGGAGTCTCTGGCCTGCGCACACCGGAGTCTCCGGCCTGCCAAAGACTCTGACCTAAAGACACCGGAGACTCCGGCCCCTCCTCCGGTCTGACCCCCTGAACCAGGCTCCGGGACAATCTGTATGCCCCTCTGTAGGTTGGTCCGGAGGCTCCACCGGAATCTCCGTCCTAGACCGGAGTCTCCGGCTTGCACACCGGAGTTCCGACCGACGCCAGGCATGTAAAAGGCCTTTGGGCCTTCGGCCCATGTATCCCTTAGTCCGTCCAGAACTTGTCTTTTATTCCTAAAGTACCCCTGACTGTGTGGCTGGCCTATATATAGTCCCCCACCTCTATTGTAAACCCTAGACATGATATTTAGAATTAGTGGAAACCCCTTGTGGATCGATCTAGTTCTTGCCTCATTCTCCTTTGACAAAGGAGCACCAAATATCACAAACCTTGTTGGAGTTTGCATCGTGCCTCCGTGTTGTACAAGGCCTAGGCATCGGAGTCCCTTTGCCTAGACGTCAACATCTCACCGAGTCTCCCATCTCGCCGTGCCGGTTCGAGAGAGAGAGACCTCCGCCCGTCACTGATCTATGGATTGCGCCGGACCAGTCACCACCAGCGTGAGCTATTGGTGTGTATCGTGGTTTCACATGTGTGTGTTCATCTCGTTCTTCGTGCGTGAGTTCGTCGTGTTCATCCTCCCCTCCTCTCCCCACACTCCATCCTCGATTTGAGTGGGATTCGTGAAAGATCGGGCCACCCTAGAGGTTTGCCCTCAACATATTGGTATCAAGAGCTTCGTTGCTCACGAATTCCCCCACAATTTTTTTCTTATATCCACCAAAAATTCGAAAATCCCCAAAAAATAGCCCATATTTTCCTTCGGATTTATCTCTTGATTTGGAGTGTTATTTGTGGTTCTGATCTAACGAAACCTTGTCTTAGGAGTTGGTCCAGCTTTATCCTGCGTTTTCCCGGCCCAATTTGGCCAATGTTTTGCGCATTTGAGGACCCAAGGTATGGATTTCCACTCAAGAACACGAGTTGTTCACGATCTGACTCCAGACCGGAGTCTCCGACCCGCATACCGGAGTCTCTGGCCTACACCGGAGTCTTCAAACTGTCCACACCGGAGTCTCCGGCCTAAACCGGAGTTTCCCGCCTGAAACCCTGGAGTCTCCGGCCTGATGCCTGATTTTGACAGTTTTGCCTCTAATCTTGCATTGGCTAATTTCCTCTTGTTTGTTTGTGCCCGTGTGTGTATCGTCAACTAACAACAAGCTTCTGCATCAAAAAAACCCACGCTCATCGACACCACGGCCCATGAACGTCATCCCACACCACGGACGCCAAGTTCATCATCACCAACGAAGATATAACTTGCGTCACCTTGTTAACCCCCTATCTTCCTTTGTGTGTACCTATCCCACGAGAGTGGATCATCTTGTGTTTGCTTGAACATTGTGCATTTGTCCTTGGATAGTGAGAGTGCAAGAGAAATAGCAAGAGAGACTAGGTAGCATCAAGGGAGAGAAAAAAAAGATACAAAGAAAAAGAAAAATAGTCTCCCATTGCAAAATAGAGTCTCAAAGCTTGAAAGCAAGAGAGAAAGAAGAGCGCCCAAGGCAAGTGCACAAATCTATTGCTCATTTTCTTCTTTGCAAACGAGCCATGGTCTCTCCTTGGATTGGCACGACACTGAGCTTAGTCTTCGTTAGGACATTTTGTTTCTCATTTTCATAGTCGTGTCAATCCCAACAATCTCCACGTGTGTGTATATAGTCGTAGGTTCCCGTCACCCCTTTTGAGTTGTTGACCTTTGCCTTTGATTTGAGTTTTGTTTGGATTTTACCCACTTTTGACTATCCCTTTTATTTTCGTTGGTTCTTTGGCATTCCACAACCCTAACCTACCACCAACATGCTTTTGAGAGTTAGTTATTTCTTTAGTGTGAGTTTTCTTTGCAATTCCACTTTACACGCTTATAGCTCTCACTTGTGGTTTCTAGTTTGGTGGAATCCCCAAGGTGAGGTACAAGGCTAACACCACCATATTCCACTTCCACATACAATACTTGTGTGTTTTGCATGATGGATATGCACGGTGAGTCGAGCCAACCACCTCCCAAGAAGAAGATCAAGTACCGTACATGATGCGCGCAAGTCACTTCATCGTTCGACAAGAGTTCTGTGAATGTTGCCAAGCCCTTGAGACGCGACAAGATGAACAATTTGGTGAGATGCAAGCCGAGTTCAAGAACATCGACAACCGCTTCGACGGCCTCGAACAACAAATGCATGCAATGCATCACAACTTCGGCCACCAAAATGAAGCGCTTCAATGCTCCGTCGCCGAAACAAATGACAATCTTCGACGCCTCATTGACAGAATGGCAAGACCGCATTCACGTGCATCAAGCTCTTCAGGTCGTCATGCTCCTCCTCAACAAGATCTTCACCCAAGTGCTCCAAGACACAATGATGCCCCCGTGGTTGAAGATGGAAGTTCTTCGAACTATGTACCTTCCCCACGACACGCCGCAACGTCATGCTATGATGGTGATTTCTCTTCAAGGCCACGAGCAAGGCAAGAAGCACACCGTCATCACGCAAGGGCATTGGTGATCCAACAAGAGCAACCACAAGAAGAACCGCAAGTCTACCACCATCGCCACGGCACATACTTGACACAACAAGTGATGACTCCAATTTGGAGAACCAAGCTCGTCATCGACGTGAAGCTCTCCAAGATCTTCCTCCTCATACTCATAATCATCAACATCCACACCGACACCACGTTCATCACGAGGTGCCTCCTCCACCACAACAAAACATGGAGCGTCAAGTGGTACAAGTTGAGCGACGCCCACCATGTCAAGAGGCTCAAGACCATGATCTTCGACATGAGGCCCATGTGCCTAACCAACATCACCACCCAAGGAACGAGCCTCCCCTTCACCGTCAACCGCATTAAGAGGCTCCACACCCTCACCACCATGAGGCTCAAGAGCCTCAACCACGTCAACTACCGCCCCAAGAGCAAGAGCAAGCTCCACAACAAGAACATCAAGAGCAAGCTCCTCGACAAGGTCGCGAGAACCAAGTTCCACCACATCAACAACAAGATCATCAACAAGGTCACCAAGATCGTCGCAATGACCGCAATGATGAAGAAACTTTCGGTAAGCTCAAGTTCACAATGCCCAAGTTCACTGGATCCAATGACCCTAAAGAATAACTTTCATGGGCAATCAAAGTCGACAAAATCTTCCGCATGCATAACTATAGAAACAAGAAGATGGTCGCCATGGCTTCACTTGAGTTTGATGATTACGCCAACCTTTGGTGGGAACAAGTTCAAGTTGATAGTGATGCAAGACAAGATCCATGTAGCATCCCATCTGTCTAACATCTGTAACGCTACATGGTCTAATAATAAAATGCTACTTCCTACATATAATTGTTGCATCATAATTCTATCATGCTCATGTCATCATGCCACCTTGAATTTGAGCATCATATAAAACACTTTTTCCTTTTGGTTCTTATCTCTTATGCATTATTAATTGTAGTTGCCTCTTGATATATTGTATTTGGTTCTTGATAAATGCTTGATGCCCAAGTTGAGTTGGGGGCATATATTTTCTTTAACTCCACCACCTTTCTTTGTCACCACCCCATAACTCCACCATCCAACTATATGTGAGCTTTGCATTTTATTTGGGTTTACCTCTAGCTCATGTGGGTTGGGATGGATCCACTTCTAATTCCATATGCTTCCATTTAGGCCTCATGTTGTTTTCACATTTTTGATATGTGGAGAGCCACATGGCCACCTTTGCATGCATGTGGTTAGTTTCACTTGCCCTATCTTCCATATGGTTTGTTTTGGGAATATTTGAGCATTGTTTAAATATAATTGTGGCCAAATGATCTTCTAGTGGGACATACACACTAGCATGGCCTGTTATATTCATTATTGCTTAAATCCACTCTTGCCATATTTTTATCAAGCTTGTAGCTTATGTGGAGGTCTTTATTCAAGTATGGATGTGCATGGGGGTAATAGATGCCCATATGTGTATGTAGTTGTTTTCACAACTAATGAGTGTGGCATTTATTTAATTATGCATGGGCCATGCAAGGTCCTCTTCTTTTCTTCCTTTGGGCTTCTTTTGGTCTTGGAGGGAAGTTTGTTTGTGGAAATTTAAGCAATGAGTTTTCAAAATTCAAACCAAACCCTAATTGACCACCCTCTCCCTTTTTCTTCTTTGATGCCCATTATTGCATGTGCATGCAATATAACCATCTCCTTCTTTCTCCATCTTTTCAATATTCTAGTGTTGGCCACCATGTTTTCTTTTGGGTTTTGTTTGAGCAAATCTTGTACAAACCTAACAACCTAAACTCTATATCTACCACCTCATCTCTCTTTTATCTCTCAGCATGACCATGTATATGCATGTGGACATATACACCCATACCTACATCTACTCCTACACTTACACATCCATGTGTGCCTACACGTGAGTCTCTCCCATCTTTTCCTTCCTTGGCAAGAACTGAACATCGTTCCCCCTCCTCCTTTGTTAGTCTATTTGCTTGGCACTTGGAGTATATATATCTCTCTCTCTACACCTAGTAAAACCCTAGCTACTCTCACCTCCCCTTTCCTTTCTATTCTAGACCGAGCCACCCCTACCCCTACCGGGTCACCTCTCTTCCCTCTGGCTCAACCAAACCCAGTGGACAACGAGCCAGCCCCTGTTTATCTCCTTCCCCGTGCCCACGTGATCAGGACGAGCATGGACAGCCCCACGCCGAGCCCGTGTTCGTCCTCCCTTCTCACTGGCCACAAAAGAAAACCCTGCTAGCCAGCTATCCCTATCCTACCCACCCCCGGAGAGCACCAGATCAAGATATGGGGAACACTCAAGCCACCTCTTTTTCCCCTCCTTCAAGCTGTGTCCACAGAGCCCAAAACCCTAGCTAGCCATACCTCCCTCGAGTTCGTCGATCTCTGGTGGACGTCAAGGCCGAGCGAAGTGAACCAGGACCTCCCTCTACTCCTCTACGTCACCCTACCGGCCACACCTCACCAGAACTCGCCGTAGCTCGCCGGACACGCCGCAGCCACCGGGAACCGAAGCTCGCAGTGCCCCTGCTTCCACTCCGACCGACTCCACCTCTCGCTCCAGCGACGTCACGGGCGACCCCCTGGTGAGCCTCTCAACCTCCTAGACAAGCCAGCCCTCCTCCTTGCGGCCTAGCCACGCCAGCCGTTCCGTCGAGCGCCCTCCGTACGCCGTCGCTGTGCTGTCTGTCGCATCTGCAGCCTGCAGCAGCAGCGACGCTTCCCCCCGCATCCTCCTGTTTGTCGTCGAACCCCGACTGCCACAGTGCCCCACCGGCGTTGCACTCTGAACCAAACCCGTATATCAACCTCCCCTCTTTCGAACGAGCTAGGCCATGGTCAGATCGGTTAAGTGACACGGGAGAGATCGCCCTCGCAAGATCACTGCAGCACAGGCGTTCGCTGACGAAAACGGTCCGCGACGAACGTGTTTTTCTGCCTCTGTTCCTCGCAAGATCCCGGCCGTTGTAGACCTCCGTTTGAGAAACCTTGTACACGAACATTGTAGAGCGAAGTGAGATCTACATTTTTCGTTTTTACATCATCTCCAATTTGACGCTGGATTCGTCGCCATCGTCCTTCGAAATTGGTTCTAGCTGCTATTTTTCTCAGACCTTTTTCTTCAGTTTCGTCAGCCTCACCGAGAGTTTTGCGCTTAGGCCCCTGCACTTTTTCCCGCCTCCACCCGTGGTCCTCTGAGCCCCACTGGTCAGCCGCCGCGCCGTTTTTATGGAAAGGTACCTCGGCTTTCGCTGTTTCCATCCGCAGTCCCCCGGATACGCTATGTGGCAGTGCTTCCTTCGCCCACCCGCGCGTGGACCCGTCGTGGTCTCGGTCCCACCAATCGGTGACCGCGGCTTGGTGGACTCGCGGTGCAAAAGATCCGGCGCAGTCCATGCCACACCGGCGCTGCTGAGTCAGCGCATGGGCCAGTCGTCAGCGGCTGTGGCTAGCCCCTTCTGCGTACAAAAAGTCTCGGTTCTTCTCTGTTTAATAAAAATCTTTTCCAGTTTTTGTTTAAATGATTTGAAATCCAGTTTTTAATAACTTTTAATTGACTTATTCAAATAATACAAATAATATATGTTTTTGAATCAGAAAAATGTGAGGAATTCAAATATGCCATCCAAAATAATGTTTGACTAATTTAAATTTTCGAAATTGTTTAATTGCATTAAAAATGCCTTTTCTCAATTAATTAATAACTTTAAATCTATAACTCCAAAATTGACAAATAATATGTCTAAATCGATCAGCGCGATGAGCCCGTTCTGTTTATGCATTCCATGATATGAATTGAAGCATGCAACATGTCATTATTAAAAATCAGAACTGTTTATTGCAATAAGACTTGACTAAAACTTAATAAAATGCTTTATTCCTGTGCCCCACACCTCACCCATGCCATGCTACATTATTGCCATGTAAATTGTGCATCATTCATCATGGCATGCTTGTTTTCTTGTCGCATTTTATTTATATGCTTGTGCACTTTATTTATGTTGGCCCTTGTTTGTTTGGTTTTTCTTTTGAATAGACGCCGAGCAGTGGAAATATCAGGAATCCTAGGAGTACTACCCAGATCCATCCCTCGCTTCAACTGAGCTGCTAGGCAAGCACTACCACATGCTTGCATACATATAGTACCTAATGCCTCTTTCTTATTCTTGCATCATTGAGTCGCGATTGCATTAAATTGAATCCCAAGTACTGCATAGCCTTTACTTTTAAACCCCACCAAAGCTTGTTCCTCCATCCTATGAGCCATTACTATAGGAGTTGTTTGAGACATGCGAGTCGTAGAACAACATGTGTAGGGTATGTGAGTGTCTAATGGATAACGAGGTACCTAAACAACTTAACCTGAGTAGTAATGGGATAACTAATGAAAGCGGCACCGATGAGCAATATCTGCTATTTGGTTTTTCATGCTCACTTGTGTCCCGTAGGACCCCGAGTACTTGATTCATGTTCCTTGACTATTCACACTATCCACATCTAGGAGGCCTTATGAACCCCCCTGAGCCAGAGCTTGATTCATTTCTATTTCTTGGGGCCACAAACTAGTTTGGGGTTTTATTACTATCATGTACTTATGCCATGTTACTGTTTTATTACGATTATGCGTGGAGCACCTGTACTGTTTTGGATTGCAGAGTGTTTTTGCGGTATCGACAAGCCTAGTCACACTTTCGGGTTCCCAGTCGTTTACAGCCATTGGCGCAAACCTTGGGTCCGTCTTGGAGTCGGCCAACTTTGTTGCGGGTAGCTTAATGGGGTGGCCCCCTGAAATATTTTATGAATCCTATGATTGCTTTGTCGTGAAAGCCTCGTTGGGTTTTGATTTGGTTTTTTCGAGGTCGATCGTGTGTGTGTTGCTATTTGTGCACCCCTACAGGGTAAATCTTTCTGAAAGCCGTGTCCGCGGTTATGGACGACTTGCAGCACAGTTTCTCGATCATAGTCAAGTATAACTAAAGTACCGCTTTTAATTTGACTAAATACCTGACTAGTAAATAGTGCAATACTCATGGAATGGTTAATAAAACTGCCAACATATGGGTTGTTCGTTCGCTTTCTCGTTGGTAAGTGAGAAGGAGGATGGATCTGTCACTTTATACTGTTATAACTGTTGTTTCCAATTAATGGACATCCGTCTACCATTGGTTAGGCGGATGGTTAGCGATTATCTATAGACTTGTTAGTTATTATCTTCTGCTGCAATTGCGTCACCCTAGGTACATGTCCCCTTTAGAGGCATAAAGACTTGCTGAGTACCCCTAGGGTCTCACACGATAAATTGTTTGATTCAGATGAACAGGTGTATTCACAAGATGGATACTGGGTGGAGGAGATAGATGATGTTGGCAACGATCACGCGGTGTAGAGATTCCGGGGATGGGGATCCGCGAGATCTGTGGGCGGGATGTGCTTACTTATGTGGCAACTTATGCTGATTTGCTTCTTATCCGTACTCGGATCTTGTTTCCCGCTTCCGCTTGATACTCTGATATTTGATGTATGAGGAGCTATCCTACACTATTATCTCTATCTAGGATATTTGGATCTTGCCGTATGGTGTTGCAATATTTCTATTTCTTTTAGATGGTATGTCTCTGAGAACTGTTGTAAGGTAGCTTGCATACATACTCACTTGTGTATGTATTTGATCTCTTCGCCTGTTGCCTACGCCGCTCGCTCTTGTCCTGATGTCTTGGAAGTGGTTAGGACGGCCGACGGGTCTACACGTGGGTGGCCCCTGGGCCCCCGCTGTACCATTTTAACCACTTTTAGTTCATCCAGGCTTGAACTTAGAGCGTAGGGTCCGAGGTTGTTACAATCCACCAATCACAACTTGGCATGACATGAAGGCTCACATGAGATCTCGGTTCGTCCCCGCGCACTACACGCGTGACCTCTTCAACAACCTTCAATCGCTGCGTCAAGGGACAAAGACCGTGGAAGAGTACTTCAAGGAAATGGAATTCAACTTGATTCACGCCAATATTGATGAGCGTATGGAGCAAACTATGGCACACTTCCTTATTGGGTTGAACCACCCAATCAAGCGCATCGTCGAGTTCAAAACATACAACGACATGGTTAAGCTTGTGCACATCGCAACAAAGGCTGAACGTCAAGTGCAAGAGGACATCAAGTACAACAAGCCCAAGATGTATTTCACCTACAAGAAAGCTTCAACCGCTATGCCAACAACCTTCAATGGAAGCTCCTAAAGTACCTCCAAGCCTTCCTTCAAGCCCACACTTTCTCAAGGAAAAGTGCCCCCAAGTGGCAAACAAGCAAAGAGTGATACATCTTTCAACGGTGAATGCTACAAGTGTGGAGGCAAAGGACACAAGTCGGCCGAATGTGTAAACAAGAAAGTCTTGTTCATCCATGACAATGGTGATGAAGAGTACTTAAGTGAAGATGAATTTGATGCTCATGTCAAGGAAGCAATGGCAAGGCAATGAGTGGAAGATGACCAAGAACTCCTCATGTGTGAACATGATGCAAGTCCATCGCTTGTCGTCACAAGGATCTTGACCACTCAAGCACAAGAGCATGAAGACCAACACTCAAATATCTTCCAAACACGAGAAGGCATCAATGGCAAATCTATCAAGGTGATCATTGAAGGAGGGAGTTGCCATAACCTTGCTTGCACCAAGTTGTGGGAGAAGCTCAACCTCACCCTCCATCCGCACAAGCATCCCTACCACGTGCAATGGCTAAGTGACTAAGGTTCCGTGAAGATCAAGCATACCGTATCGGTCTCCTTCGCCATTGGTCCATACAAAGACACGGTGGAGTGCGGCGTGGTTCCTATGACAGTTTTCCACATGCTTCTTGGTCGACCATGGAAATTTGACAAGGCTTCTCTACATGATGGTCGCACCAATGTGTACACCTTCAAATGGCACAACAAAACATGTGTTTTGCAACCAATGACTCCTAGCCAAATAATTGCGGACAATGCAAAGGCTTTAACAAGGGTGCAAAGCACAACACCTACTTGTGAGAAGAGCGGTGAGAGAGAGAATCACCTCATAGTGAGTGAGATCCACAATCCAAACTCGAGTGGAAAAACTAAGAGTGTTCTCCTTGCCACCAAAAGTGAGATGAGAGATGTTCGGAACAACCCATCCATCTTGCACTATGTCCTCCTTTGCAAGGGACTAGCGCAAGGAACTAATGAATTAACCATTGTTCCTCCATCTTTGATGATTGTTTTGCAAGAATTCAAGGATGTGTTTCCTGAAGAGCTCCCACATGGACTACCTCCTCTTCGCGGCATCGAACATCGCATTAACCTCATCCCCGGTGCAACCCTTCCAAACAGTGCCGCCTACTGCACGAACACAGAGGAGACAAAGGAGATTGAACGTCAAATCAACCAACTCGTCTCCAAAGGTTTGATCCAAGTTAGCACTAGTCCAAGTGTCGTACCCATGATTCTTGTTCCAAATACGGATGATACGTTATGGTTATGCATGGACTTCCGTCCAATCAATGCTATCACCGTGCGTTATCGACATCCCATGCCACATCTCGATGACATGCTTGATGAGTTGTGTGGAGCCACTATTTTTTTGAAAATTGATCTTCATAGTGGTTACCATCAAATACGCATGGCTGAAGGTGATGAGTGGAAAACCGCCTTCAAGACCAAACTTGGTCTCTATGAATGGTTGGTTATCCCCTTTGGTTTATCTAATGCCCCATCCACCTTCATGCGCCTTATGAATCACATCTTGCGTTCTCTCATTGGAAAAAGTGTTGTTGTCTATTTCGATGATATTCTTGTTTATAGCAAATCACCTGAGGACCATATAACACATGTCAAGGAAGTTTTGCAAATCCTCCGACATGAAAAGCTTTATGCTAATCTTCCCAATTTCATTTTGCTAAAGACAAGTTGATTTTTCTTAGATTTGTCATTTCTTCGAAAGGAATCGAAGTTGATGTTTCCAAGGTAAAGAACATACGAGATTGTCCCATCCCAACAAATGTGAGTGAACTCCGAAGTTTTCATGGGTTGGCTGGTTTCTATCATTGCTTTGGGAAAGACTTTTCAACCATTGCTTGTCCTCTCAACGAGTTGACGAAGAAGAATGTCACCTTCGTGTGGGGCAAAGCTCAACAAAAAGCTTTTGATGAACTCAAAAAGAGGCTCACCGAAGCACCTCTTCTTGCATTACCGGATTTCACAAAACTTTTGAGATAGAGTGTGATGCTAGTGGTATTGGCATTGGAGGAGTCCTTATGCAAAACGGACGTCCTATAGCCTACCATAGCGAGAAACTTGATGGTGCTCGCCTTAACTATTCGATTTATGACAAAGAGCTTTTTGCCTTACTTCATGTTCTTCAAGTTTGGCAATAATTCCTATGGCCCAAGGAATTTATCATACATTCCAACCATGAGTCGTTGAAATATCTCAAAGGCCAAGCCAACTTGAGTAAGAGACACGCTAAGTGGGTTGAATTTATGGAGTCTTTTCCGTACATTATCAAGTATAAGAAGGGAAAAGATAATGTAGTTGCGGACGCTTTGTCTCGCAAACACACAAGCCTTCTCACAAGATTTGATATCCACATGTTCTTTGAACCAATTTCCGCAAAGTGCTCCAATGAGAAAGGAGTTGATGATTTCTATTTGCATAAGGGCTTTCTATTTAATCAAAACAAGCTTTGCATTCCGAAGTCCTCGCTCCAACTTTTGCTTCTCGAAGAATCTCATGGTGGAGGCCTCATGGGTCACTTTGGTCATGACAAGACATTGGACATGCTCTCCACTCACTCCTTTTGGCCCAAGATGAAGCGCGACGTGGAGCGCTACATTCAACGATGCACGACATGTGTTCAAGCTAAGTCGCAAGCTAACCCCTATGTTCTTTATATGCCATTGCCTATTCCTCATACACCTTGGTCTGACATTAGCATGGATTTCATGTTAGGATTGCCTAAATATAAGCATGGTCATGATTCTATATTTGTTGTCGTGGATCACTTTTCCAAAATGGCACACTTTATAACGTGCCATAAGACCGACGATGCTTCACATGTTGCAAATCTGTTTTTTAGGGAAATCGTCCTTCTTCATGGCGTGCCAAGAACAATCGTCTCCGACTGCGACGTTAAATTCATGAGCTACTTATCGAAGACCCTCGTGGCCAAGCTCCTCTTTTCATCCGCATCGCATCCCCAAACCGATGGCCAAACCGAAGTTGTCAACCAAAGCCTGGCAACTCTTCTACGTGTGTTGATCAAGAAGAACTTGAAGGATTGGGAGGAATGCATTCCACACGCCGAGTTTGCCTACAACCATGCCAAGCACTCAACAACCAAGATGAGTCACTTCATGATCGTCTATGGTTTCAAGCCCCTCACCGCTCTCGGCATTCTTCCACTACCTCTCCATGAGCGCACAAACATGGACGTTGAGAAGCGTGCACAAGCTATGAAGAAACTTCATGAAGAAACAAGAGCTACTACAAAACAAAAAGTCCTTCGCCAAGCTTCAAGGTTAAACAAGGACAAGAAGGAGATGATCTTTGAAGAAGGTGATCTTGTGTGGATACACCTAAGCAAGGACCGCTTCCCCAAGGAACGCGACTCCAAGCTCAAGCCAAGAGGAGATGGCCCCTTCAAGGTCCTCAAAAGAATCAACAACAACGCCTACATCATCGACATTCCGACCTCCAAGTACCTTGCAAGCAATACATTCAATGTCAAGGACCTCTCACCCTACCATTGAGATGTTCAAGATGATACCGACGAAGAGTCGAGGACGACTCTTTTCCAAGGGGGGAGCTGATGCAGCCCGTCCTACGGATGCTCCTACATCTACACCACCAAGTCCCCCAAGTGGCCAATGACTCGTGCCCGAGCCAAACTCCTACAAGCTAAGGTGAACTCGCTCCTCTCCTCATGCCAATTTGATACATCCTTGGATGGTGTGCTACTTCATGCAACTACTCTATTCATCATCAGGTACAAAGCCCCAACACATCACCAAGCACCCAAGGATGGAGAACAAGGAGCAGAGCGTGAAGAAAAAGTCACTGGAGCTGCTCAGACCGGAGTCTCCGGTCTGCGTACACTAGAGTCTCCGGCCTGCCAAAGTCTTTGGCCTGAAGACCCGGGAGACTCCGGCCCCTCCTCCGGTCTGACCGCCTGAACCAGGCTACAGGACAATTTGTATGCCCCTCTAGAGGTTGGTCGGGAGGCTCCACCGGAATCTCCGGCCTAGACCGGAGTCTCCAGCCTGCACACCGGAGTCTCCGGTCCGACCAACACCAGGCATGTAAAAGGCCTTTGGGTTTTCGGCCCATGTACCCCTTAGTCCATCCAGAACTTGTCTTTTATTCCTAAAGTACCCATGACTATGAGGCTGGCCTATATATAGTCCCCCACCTCTATTGTAAACCCTAGGCATGATATTTGGAATTAGTGGAAACCCCTTGTGGATCTATCTAGTTCTTGCCTCATGCTCCTTTGACAAAGGAGCACCAAATATCACAAACCTCGTTGGAGTTTGCATCGTGCCTCCGTGTTGTACAAGGCCTAGGCCTCGGAGTCCCTTTTCCTAGATGTCAAGATCTCATCGAGTCTCCCATCTCGCCATGCCGGTTCAAGAGAGAGACCTCCGCCCGTCACCAAACCTAGGGATTGCGCTGGACCGGTCCCCGCCGGCGTGAGCTATTGGTATGTATCGTGGTTGTGTGTGTGTGTGTGTGTTCATCGCGTTCTTCATGCGTGAGTTCATCGTGTTCATCCTCTCCTCCTCTCCCCACACTCCATCCTCGATTTGAGTGGGATTCATGAAAGATCGGGCGACCCTAGAGGTTTGCCCTAAACAACATGGATCCACTAGATGTCATTGCATCTATGTTATTTTTCAAGACCACATGGATCCACAAGATGTCATTGCATGTGTGATCTTTTCCTAAACCACATCGATACACTAGATGCCATTGCATGTGTGTTCTTTTCATAAACCGCATGGATCCACTAGAGTTCATTGCATGTGTGTTCTTTTCATAAACCACATGGGCCCACTAGATGTCATTGCATGTGTGTTCTTTTCCTAAACCACATAGATCCACTAGAGTCATAGCATGTGTGTTCTTTTCATAAACCGCATTGATCCACTCATGTCATTGCATGCGTGTTCTTTTCATAGACCACATGCATCCACTATATGTCGTTGCATGTGTGTTATTTTCCAAAAACCACATGGATTCACAAGATGTCTCTGCATGTGTGTTCTTTTCATAGACAACATGGATCCACTAGATGTCACTACATGTGTTATCTTTCCCAAAACCACATGGATCCACTTATGTAATTGCATGTGTGTTCTTTTCATAAACCACATGGATCCACTAGAGTCATTGCATGTGTGTTCTTTTCATAAACCACATTGATCCACTCATGTCATTGCTTGTGTGTTCTTTTCATAAACCACGTGGATCCACTAGATGTCATTGCATGTGTGTTATTTTCCTAGACCACATGGATCCACTAGATGTCATACCATGTGTGTTTTTGTCCAAAAACCACATGGATCCACTAGATGTTATTGCATGTGTATTCTTTTCATATACCATATGGATCCACTGATGTCATTGGATCTGTGTTCTTTTCTAAAAACCACATGGATCCACTAGACGTCATTGCATGTGGTGTTCTTTTAATAAACCACATGGATCCACTAGATGCATTGCATGTGTGTTATTTTTATACACCACATGGATCCAATAAATGTCATTGCATGTGTGTTCTTTTCATTAACCACATGGATCCACTAGATGTCATTTCATGTGTCTTCTTTTCCAAAACCACATGCATCCACTGATGTCATTGCATGTGTGTTAGTTTCGTAGACCACATGGATCCACTAGATGTCATTTCATGTGTCTTCTTTTCCAAAAACCACATGGATCCACTAGATGTCATTACATGTGGTGTTCTTTTCATAAACCACATGGATCCACTAGATGTCATTGCATGTGTGTTGTTTTCATAAACCTCATGGATGCACTAGATGTCATTGCATGTGTGTTATTTTCATAAACCACATGGATCCACTAGATGTCATTGCATATGTGTTCTTTTCCTAGACCACATGGATCCACTAGATGTCATTGCAAGTGTGTTATTTTCAAAAAATCACATGGATCCACTAGATATCATTACATATGTGTTATTTTTGTTGGGAATATGCCCTAGAGGCAATCATAGTTGATGATATTTCCCAATGTATTCATAAAGTTATGGTCCATGTATGAACTGCTGATATGTATCATCGAATATGTGATTCGATTGTGGAACTATATATTTATGTTGTTCATACTAATTGTCCCTTGTCATTGAGGTTGTGATGGACACACAACATAGACCAATGTGAAAGTCGACAGATGACTACGTTCCACTTATCATGGGCATGGAGATGCTACTCCGACTTACACGGATTCGACTAAAGAGTTTAGCGAGTCGGACTGACCCATATTGAGATGCAACGAACAAGTCTTCATTTGCATGTCTTAATGAATGTAATCCTTAGACCTGAGGTTATTGCATAATCCGAGTTGAGGATCACCGACTTAGGTTCTATAAAACGTTGTTCCGTTAATGGGAAGTTATAAAGGCGGAGTTCGGGTGGACTTTGAATCAAGCTGCATGATGTGAATGACCAAGATGGAATTTTGCCCCTCCGTCTAGAGAGATATTCTCTGGGCCCTCTCGGAAGATAAGATTCGGAAAGCATGGCCATGCGCGTCTCGGTTAAGTGTTAACCGAGGCAACCGACTAAGAGTTAGTCGGATGAATCATTTATCTCGGATCGAGAAAGAGAGTCGGACTATTTAAGGGATGACGATCATTCGCCTATACTCCGACAAGGTATATCGTGAGGCAAAAGGGACTTAGACGAAAGTCGCATTGGAAGGTATGTCGTCATGACTTATTGGTACTTGGGAGTCGGCACGTTCGGCTAGGAGCCGCTACCGGCTGATCGATTATGAGTGAGACTCAGAATCGTGTCCGGGTTACCATGAGCCAGTCAGGTCACACACTTAAGAGCGGGAGCAAGTCTGGGTTAGACCCAAACAGGAAATCTATTTGGGTTGGACCCAAATAGAGACATGGACTTAGTCAGCAAGTTGGACTTGTAGGGACTAATATAGGCCTTTTAGTGAATGGGCCACAAGTGAGTGGAGCCCACTTTCACTCCCTATATAAGCTGGGGCGTAGGTGCTTAGAGCACAAGGTTAGGTCATTCCATATGTGGAAACCCTAGCCCCAGTCCGTCCTGTCGCCGTCGTACCGGATCTAGCAGTCTATCGCCGGCACTCCTCCTCGTACATGTGGATACTAGCGGAGGTGCTGTATGTTCAGCACTTTGATGATCGTGGAACTAGAATGGATCGTGAGGCGTGGAACCGGAACAGATCGCGAGGACTGCATTGCATCAAGCGACGTGCTTCATCGATACCGCAACTATGCGTCTAGTGGTAATCCTCGTGGCCTTCTACCTGAGCTGGATCTTGGATTCACCGTGTAGGGAAACAGTTTTCTTTATCCATGCGTCGCCCAACATTTTTCATAGACCACATGGATCCACTAGATGTCATTGCATGTGTGTTATTTTCCTAGTCCACAAGGATCCACTAGAGATCATTGCATGAGTGTTCTTTTCCAAAAACCACATGGATCCACTAGATGTCATTTCATGTGTGTTCTTTTCCAAAAACCACATGGATCCACTAGAGTTCATTGCATGTGTGTTCTTTTCCTAAACCACGTGGATCCACTAGAGTCATTGCATGTGTGTTCATTTCATAAACCACATTGATCCAATGATGTCATTGCATGAGTGTTATTTTCATAGACCACATGGATCCACTAGATGTCATTGCATGTGTGTTCTTTTCCAAAAACCACATGGATCCACTAGATGTCTCTGCATGTGTGTTCTTTTCATATACCACATGGATCCACTAGATATCATTGCATGTGTTCTCTTTTCCAAAACCATATGGATCCACTGATGTCATTGCATTTGTGTTCTTTTCCTAAACCACATGGATCCACTAGAGTCATTGCATGTGTGTACTTTTCATAAAACACATTTATCCACTGATGTTCTTGCATGAGTGTTCTTTTCATAGACCACATGGATACACTAGATTTCATTGCATGTGTGTTCTTTTCCAAAAACCACATGGATCCACTAGATCTCATTGCATGTGGTGTTGTTTTCATAAACCACATGGATCCACATAAGAACACACACTCTAGTGGATTCTGTGATGCAACTTCTGCGACACTAGTGTAACATGCAATGTGGAAGCTGCTTTCCTATCTGTTTTTGGTCTCAGTGACCTTGGTTTGACACACATGGATCCACTAGATGTCATTGCACGGGTTATTTTCCTAGACCAAATGGATTCACTAGATGTCATTGCATGTGTGTTCTTTTCCAAAACCACATGGATCCACTAGATGTCATTGCATGTGTGTTCTTTTCATAGACCACATGGATCCAATATATGTCATTCCATTTGTAATCTTTTCCAAAATCACATGGATCCATTGATGTCATTGCATGTGTGTTATTTTCATAAACTACATGGATCCAGTAGAGTCCTTGCATGTGCGTTCTTTTCATAGACCACATTGATCCACTAATCTCATTGCATGTGTTTTCTTTTCATAAACCACATGGACCCACTAGATGTCATTGCATGTGTGTTATTTTCCTAGACCACATGGATCTAGTAGATGTCATTGCATGTGTGTTCTTTTCCAAAAACCACAAGGATCCACTAGATGTCATTCCATTTGTGTTGTTTTTATAAACCACATGGATCCACAAGATGTCATTGCATGTGTGTTCTTTTCCTAAACCACTTGGATCCACCAGAGTTATTGCGTGTATGTTCTTTTCATAAACCACATGGATCCACTAGATGTCATTGGATGTGTGTTCTTTTTGAAAACCACATGCATCCACTCATATCATTGCATGTGTGTTCTTTTCAGAGACAACGGGGATCCACAAGATGTCATTTCATGTGTGTTCTTTTCCAAAAACCACATGGATCTTCTAGATGTCATTGCATGTGGTGTTCTTTTCATAAACCACATGGAACCACTAGATGTCATTGCATGTGTGTTCTTTTATTAAATCACATGGATCCACTAGATGTCATTGCATGTGTGTTCTTTTCATAAACAACATAGATCCACAAGATGTAATTGCATGTGTGTTCTTTTCCTAGGCCACATGTATCCACTAGATGTCATTGCATGTGTGTTCTTTTCCTAGACCACATGGATCCACCAGATGTCATTGCATGTGTGTTATTTTCAAAAAACAACATGGATCCACTAAATGTCATTGCATCTGTGTTATTTTCATAGACCACATGGATCCACTAGATGTCATTACATGTGTCTTATTTTCCTAAACCACATGGATACACTAGATGTCATTGCATGTGTGTTCTTTTCCAAAAACCACATGGATCCACTAGAGTCATTGCATGTGTCTTCTTTTCATAAATCCCATTGATCTACTGATGCCATTACCTGTGTGTTATTTTCGTAAACCACATGGATCCACTAGATGTCATTGCATTTGTGATATTTTCCTAGACAACATGGATCCACATGATGTCATTGCATGTGTGTTCTTTTCCTAAACCACATGGATCCACTAGATGCCATTGCATGTTTGTTGTTTTCATAAACCGCATGGATCCACTAGAGTTCATTGCATGTGTGTTCTTTTCATAAATCACATGGATCCACTAGATGTCATTACATGTGTGTTCTTTTCTTAAACCACATGGACCCACTAGATGTCATTGCATGTGTGTTCTTTTCCAAAAACTACATGGATCCACCAGAGTCATTGCATGTGTGTTCTTTTCTTAAATAACATTGATCCACTGATGTCATTACATGTTTGTTATTTTCATAAACCACATTGATCCACTAATGTCATTGCATCTGTGTTCTTTTCATAGACCACATGGATCCACTATATGTCATTGCATGTGTGTTCTTTTCCAAAAACCACATGGATCCACTAGATCTCATTGCATGTGGTGTTGTTTTCATAAACCACATGGATGCACATAAGAAGACACACTCTAGTGGATTCTGTGATGCAACTTCTGCGACAATAGTGTAACATGCAATGTGGAAGCGGCTTTCCTATCTGTTTTTGGTCTCTGTGACCTTGGTTTGACACACAAGGATCCACTAGATGTCATTGCACAGGTTATTTTCCTAGGCCAAATGGATTCACTAGATGTCATTGCATGTGTGTTCTTTTCCAAAAACCACATGGATCCACTAGATGTCATTGCATGTGTGTTCTTTTCATAAACCACATGCATCCAATATATGTCATTCCATTTGTGCTCTTTTCCAAAATCACATGGATCCATTGATGTCACTGCATGTGTGTTATTTTCATAAACTACATGGATCCAGTAGAGTCCTTGCATGTGCGTTCTTTTCATAGACCACATTGATCCACTGATGTCATTGCATGTGTGTTCTTTTCATAAACCACATGGACCCACTAGATGTCATTGCACGTCTGTTATTTTCCTAGACCACATGGATCCACTAGATGTCATTGCATGTGTGTTCTTTTCGTACATCACATGGATCCACAAGATGTCATTGCATGTGTCTTCTTTTCCTAAACAACTTGGATCCACTAGAGTTATTGCATGTGTGTTCTTTTCATAAACCACATGGATCCACAAAATGTCATTGCATGTGTGTTCTTTTCATAAACCACATGGATCCACTTGATGTAGTTGCATGTGTGTTGTTTTCCTAGACCATATTGATCCACTAGTTGTCATTGCATGTGTGTTCTTTTCCTAGGCCACATGTATCCACTAGATGTCATTGCATGTGTGTTCTTTTCCTAGACCACATGGATCCACTAGATGTCATTGCATGTGTGTTATTTTCAAAAAACAACATGGATCCACTAAATGTCATTGCATGTGTGTTATTATCGAAAAACAACATGGATCCACTAGATGTCATTACATGTGTGTTATTTTCCTAAACCACATGGATCCACTAGATGTCATTGCATGTGTGTTCTTTTCCAAAAAACACATGGATCCACTAGAGTCATTGCATGTGTGTTCTTTTCATAAATCACATTGATCCACAGATGCCATTACCTGTGTGTTATTTTCATAAACCACATGGATCCACTAGATGTCATTGCATCTGTGATATTTTCCTAGACAACATGGATCCACATGATGTCATTGCATGTGTGTTCTTTTCCTAAACCACATGGATCCACTAGATGCCATTGCATGTTTGTTCTTTTCATAAACCACATGGATCCACTAGAGTTCATTGCATGTGTGTTCTTTTCATAAACCACATGGATCCACTAGATGTCATTACATGTGTGTTCTTTTCCTAAACCACATGGATCCACTAGATGTCATTGCAACTGTGTTCTTTTCCAAAAACTAAATGGATCCACCAGAGTCATTGCAGGTGTGTTCTTTTCTTAAATCACATTGATCCACTGATGTCATTAGATGTGTGTTATTTTTATAAACCACATTGATCCACTGATGTCATTGCATGTGTGTTATTTTCATAGACCACATGGATCCACTAGATGTCATTTCAAGTGTGTTCTTTTCCAAAAACCACATGGATCCACTAGATGTCTCTGCATGTGTGTTCTTTTCATATACCACATGGATCCACTAGATATCATTGCATGTGTTCTCTTTTCCAAAACCATATGGATCCACTGATGTCATTGCATTTGTGTTCTTTTCCCAGACCACGTGGATCCACTAGAGTCATTGTATGTGTGTACTTTTCATAAAACACATTTATCCACTGATGTTCTTGCATGAGTGTTCTTTTCATAGACCACATGGATACACTAGATTTCATTGCATGTGTGTTCTTTTCCAAAAACCACATGGATCCACTAGATCTCATTGCATGTGGTGTTGTTTTCATAAACCACATGGATCCACATAAGAACACACACTCTAGTGGATTCTGTGATGCAACTTCTGCGACACTAGTGTAACATGCAATGTGGAAGCTGCTTTCCTATCTGTTTTTGGTCTCAGTGACCTTGCTTTGACACACATGGATCCACTAGATGTCATTGCACGGGTTATTTTCCTAGACCAAATGGATTCACTAGATGTCATTACATGTGTGTTCTTTTCCAAAACCACATGGATCCACTAGATGTCATTGCATGTGTGTTCTTTTCATAGACCACATGGATCCAATATATATCATTCCATTTGTGCTCTTTTCCAAAATCACATGGATCCATTGATGTCATTGCATGTGTGTTATTTTCATAAACTACATGGATCCAGTAGAGTCCTTGCATATGCGTTCTTTTCATAGACCACATTGATCCACTAATGTCATTGCATGTGTGTTCTTTTCATAAACCACATGGACCCACTAGATGTCATTGCATGTGTGTTATTTTCCTAGACCACATGGATCCAGTAGATGTCATTGCATGTGTGTTCTTTTCCAAAAACCACTAGGATCCACTAGATGTCATTGCATTTGTGTTGTTTTCATAAACCACATGGATCCACCAGATGTCATTGCATGTGTGTTCTTTTCCTAAACCACTTGGATCCACTAGAGTTATTGCATGTATGTTCCTTTCATAAACCACATGTATCCACTAGATGTCATTGGATGTGTGTTCTTTTTGAAAACCACATGGATCCACTGATATCATTGCATGTGTGTTCTTTTCAGAGACAACGGGGATCCACAAGATGTCATTTCATGTGTGTTCTTTTCCAAAAACCACATGGATCTTCTAGATGTCATTGCATGTGGTGTTCTTTTCATAAACCACATGGAACCACTAGATGTCATTGCATGTGTGTTCTTTTAATAAATCTCATGGATCCACTAGATGTCATTGCATGTGTGTTCTTTTCATAAACAACATAGATCCACAAGATGAAATTGCATGTGTGTTCTTTTCCTAGGCCACATGTATCCACTAGATGTCATTGCATGTGTGTTCTTTTCCTAGACCACATGGATCCACTAGATGTCATTGCATATGTGTTATTTTCAAAAAACAACATGCATCCACTAAATGTCATTGCATGTGTGTTATTTTCATAGCCACATGGATCCACTAGATGTCATTACATGTGTCTTATTTTCCTAAACCACATGGATCCACTAGATGTCATTGCATGTGTGTTCTTTTCCAAAAACCACATGGATCCACTAGAGTCATTGCATGTGTGTTCTTTTCATAAATCACATTGATCCACTAATGCCATTACCCGTGTGTTATTTTCATAAACCACATGGATCCACTAGATGTTATTGCATTTGTGATATTTTCCTAGACAACATGGATCCACATGATGTCATTGCATGTGTGTTCTTTTCCTAAACCACATGGATCCACTAGATGCCATTGCATGTTTGTTCTTTTCGTAAACCGCATGGATCCACTAGAGTTCATTGCATGTGTGTTCTTTTCATAAAACACATGGATCCACTAGATGTCATTACATCTGTGTTCTTTTCTTAAACCACATGGACCCACTAGATGTCATTGCATGTGTGTTCTTTTCCAAAAACTACATGGATCCACTAGAGTCATTGCATGTCTGTTCTTTTCTTAAATAACATTGATGCACTGATGTCATTACATGTGTGTTATTTTCATAAACCACATTGATCCACTGATGTCATTGCATCTGTGTTCTTTGCATAGACCACATGGATCCACTATATGTCATTGCATGTGTGTTCTTTTCCAAAAACCACATGGATCCACTAGATCTCATTGCATGTGGTGTTGTTTTCATAAACCACATGGATCCACATAAGAACACACACTCTAGTGGATTCTGTGATGCAACTTCTTCGACACTAGTGTAACATGCAATGTGGAAGCTGCTTTCCTATCTGTTTTTGGTCTCGGTGACCTTGGTTTGACACACATGGATCCACTAGATGTCATTGCACAGGTTATTTTCCTAGACCAAATGGATTCACTAGATGTCATTGCATGTGTGTTCTTTTCCAAAAACCACATGGATCCACTAGATGTCATTGCATGTGTGTTCTTTTCATAGACCACATGGATCCAATATATGTCATTCCATTTGTGCTCTTTTCCAAAATCACATGGATCCATTGATGTCATTGCATGTGTGTTATTTTCATAAACTACATGGATCCAGTAGAGTCCTTGCATGTGCGTTCTTTTCATAGACCACATTGATCCACTAATGTCATTGCATGTGTGTTCTTTTCATAAACCACATGGACCCACTAGATGTCATTGCATGTGTGTTATTTTCCTAGACCACATGGATCCACTAGATGTCATTGCATGTGTGTTCTTTTCCAAAAACCACAAGGATCCACTAGATGTCATTGCATTTGTGTTGTTTTCCTAAACCACATGGATCCACAAGATGTCATTGCATGTGTGTTCTTTTCCTAAACCACTTGGATCCACTTGAGTTATTGCATGTGTGTTCTTTTCATAAACCACATGGATCCACAAGATGTCATTGCATGTGTGTTCTTTTCCTAAACCACATGGATCCACTTGGTGTAATTGCACGTGTGTTCTTTTCCTAGACCATATGGATCCACTAGTTGTCATTGCATGTGTGTTCTTTTCCTAGGCCACATGTATCCACTAGATGTCATTGCATGTGTGTTCTTTTCCTAGACCACATGGATCCACTAGATGTCATTGCATGTGTGTTATTTTCATAGACCACATGGATCCACTAGATGTCATTACATGTGTGTTATTTTCCTAAACCACATGGATCCACTAGATGCCATTGCATGTCTGTTCTTTTCCAAAAACCACATGGATCCACTAGAGTCATTGCATGTGTTTTCTTTTCATAAATCACATTGATCCACTGATGCCATTACCTATGTGTTATTTTCATAAACGACATGGATCCACTAGATGTCATTGCATCTGTGATATTTTCCTAGACAACATGGATCCACATGATGTCATTGCATGTGTGTTCTTTTCCTAAACTACATGGATCCACTAGATGCCATTGCATGTTTGTTCTTTTCATAAACCGCATGGATCCACCAGAGTTCATTGCATGTGTGTTCTTTTCATAAACCACATGGATCCACTAGATGTCATTACATGTGTGTTCTTTTCCTAAACCACATGGATCCACTAGATGTCATTGCATGTGTGTTATTTTCCAAAAACTACATGGATCCACCAGAGTCATTGCATGTGTGTTCTTTTCTTAAATCACATTGATCCACTGATGTCATCACATGTGTGTTATTTTCATAAACCACATTGATCCACTGATGTCATTGCATGTGTGTTCTTTTCATAGACCACATGGATCCCCTATATGTCATTGAATGTGTGTTCTTTTAAAACCACATGGATCCACTAGATATCTCTACATGTGTGTTCTTTTCATAGACCACATGGATCCACTAGATGTCATTGCATGTGTTATTTTTTCCAAAACCACATGGATCCACCGATGTCATTGCATGTGTGTTCTTTTCATAAACCACATGGATCCACTAGAGTCATTGCACGTGTGTTATTTTCCTATACCACATGGATCCACTAGATGTCATTGCATGTGTGTTATTGTCCAAAAACCACATGGATCCACTAGATGTCATTGCATGTGTGTTCTTTTCATAGACCACATGGTTCCACTGATGCCATTGCATGTGTGTTATTTTCATGGACCACATGGATGCAATAGATTTCAGTGCATTTGTGTTTTTTTCCAAAACCACATGGATCCACTAATGTCATTGCATGTGTGTTATTTTCATAAACCACATGGATCCACTAGAGTCACTGCATGTGCGTTCTTTTCATAGACCACATTGATCCACTAATGTCATTGCATGTGTGTTCTTTTCATAAACCACATGGATCCACTAGATGTCATTGCATGTGTGTTATTTTCCTAGACCACATGGATCCACAAGATGTCATTGCATGTGAGTTCTTTTCCAAAATCCACATGGATCCACTAGTCTCATTGGATGTGTGTTCAGTTCCAAAACCACATGGATCCACTGATATCATTGCATGTGTGTTCCTTTCATATACCACATGGATCCACAAGTTGTCATTTCATGTGTGTTCTTTTCCAAAAACCACATGGATCCACTAGATGTCATTGCATGTGGTGTTCTTTTCATAAACCACATGGATCCACTAGACATTGGATGTGTGTTCGTTTCATAAAACACATGGATCCACTAGATGTCATTGCATGTGTGTTCTTTTCATAAACCACATGGATCCACTCGATTTAATTGCATGTGTGTTCTTTTCCTATACCACATGGATCCACTAGTTGTCATTGCATGTGTGTTCTTTGCCTAGACCACATGGATCCACTAGATGTCATTGCATGTGGTGTCCTTTTCATAAACCACATGGATCCACTAGATGTCATTGCATGTGTGTTCTTTTCATAAACAACATGGATCCACTAGAAGTCATTGCATGTGTATTCTCTTTATAAACCACATGGATCCAATAGATGTAATTGCATGTTTGTTCTTTTCATAGACCACATGGATCCACTAGATGTCATTGCATGTGTGTTATTTTCCTAGACCACATGGATCCACTAGATTTCACTACATGTGTGTTCTTTTCCAAAAACCACATGGATCCACTAGATCTCAGTGCATGTGTGTTCTATTCATAAACCACATGGATCCACTAGAGTCATTGCATGTGTGTTCTTTACATAAGCCACAATGATCCACTGATGTCATTGCATGTGTGTTATTTTCATAACCCACATGGATCCACTAGATGTCATCGCATCTGTGTTATTTTCCTAGACCAAATGGATCCACAAGATGTCATTGAATGTGTGTTCTTGTTCATAGACCACATGGATCCACTGGCATGACATTGCATATGTGTTCTTGTCATAAACCGCATGGATCACTAGAGGTTCATTGCATGGTGTGGTCTTTTCATAAACCATATGGGATCCACTAGATGTCATTGATTTGTGTTCTTTTTGTAACCCATTTATCCACTAGAGTCATTTTATGAACAAAAAAAAAAATGTTTGGGGGGGGTGTTCTTTTCATTAACTCCACAATTGATCCACTGATTTCATTGCATGTGTGTTCTTTTCATATACAACTGGATCCACTAGATGTCTGGCATATGTGTTCTTTTCCAAAAACCACATGGATCCACTAATGTCACTGCATGTGTGTTCTTTTATAGACCCATGGATCCACTAGATTTGATTGAATGGTTATCCTTTTCCAAAACCACATGGATCCACTAGATGT
>OU342741.1:280813638-281009841 GCA_910589775.1 Avena eriantha
CACTAGATGTCATTGCATGTGGTGTTCTTTTCATAAACCACATGGATCACTAGATGTCATTGCATCTGTGTTCTTTTCATAACCGCATTGATCCACTAGAAGTCATTGCATGTGTGTTCTTTTCATAAACCACATGGATCCACTAGATGTAATTGCATGTGTGTTCTTTTCATAGACCACATGGATCCACTATATGTCATTGCATGTGTGTTATTTTCCTAGACCACATGGATCTACTAGATGTCATTACATGTGTGTTCTTTTCCAAAAACCACATGGATCCACTAGATGTCATTGCATGTGTGTTCTATTCATAAACCACATGGATCCACTAGAGTCATTGCATGCGTGTTCTTTTGATAAGTCACATTGATCCACTGATGTCACTGCATGTGTGTTATTTTCATAACCCACATGGATCCACTAGATGTCATTGCATCTGTGTTATTTTCCTAGACCAAATGGATCCACAAGATGTAATTGAATGTTTTCTTTTCATAGACTACATGGATCCACTAGATGACATTGCATGTGTGTTCTTTTCATAAACCGCATGGATCTACTAGAGTTCATTGCATGGTGGTTCTTTTTTATAAACCACATGGATCCACTAGATGTCATTGCATGTGTGTTATTTTACTACACCACATGGTTCCACTAGAGTCATTGCATATGTGTTCTTTTCATTAACCACATTGATCCACTGATGTCATTGCATGTGTGTTCTTTTCATAGACCACATGGATCTACTAGATGTCATTGCATGTGTGTTCTTTTCCATAAACCACATGGATCCACTAGATGTCTCTGCATATGTGTTGTTTTCATCGACCACATGGATCCACTAGATGTCATTGCATGTGTTATCTTTTCCAAAACCACATGGATCCACTGATGTCATTGCATGTGTGTTCTTTTCATAAATCACATGGATCCACTAGATGTCATTGCATGTGGTGTTCTTTTAATAAAACACATGGATCCACTAGATGTCATTGCATGTGTGTTATTTTCATAGACCACATGGATCCAATTGATGTCATTGCATATGTGTTCTTTTCATAGACCACATGGTTCCACTGATGCCATTGCATGGGTGTTATTTTCATGGACCACATGGATGTAATAGATTTCATTAAATTTGTGTTTTTTTCCAAAACCACATGGATCCACTAATGTCATTGCATGTGTGTTATTTTCATAAACCACATGGATCCACTAGAGTCACTGCATGTGCGTTCTTTTCATAAACCACATTGATCCACTAATGTCATTTCATGTGTGTTCTTTTCATAAACCACATGGATCCACTAGATGTCATTGCATGTGTGTTATTTTCCTAGACCACATGGATCCACAAGATGTCATTGCATGTGAGTTCTTTTCCAAAATCCACATGGATCCACTAGATGTCATTGCATGTCTCATTGGATGTGTGTTCAGTTCCAAAAACACATGGATCCACTGATATCATTGCATGTGTGTTCCTTTCATATACCACAAGGATCCACAAGTTGTCATTTCATGTGTGTTCTTTTCCAAAAACCACATGGATCCACTAGATGTCATTGCATGTGGTGTTCTTTTCATAAACCACATGGATCCACTAGACATTGGATGTGTGTTCGTTTCATAAAACACATGGATCCACTAGATGTCATTGCATGTGTGTTCTTTTCATAAACCACATGGATCCACTAGATTTAATTGCATGTGTGTTCTTTTCCTATACCACATGGATCCACTAGTTGTCATTGCATGTGTGTTCTTTTCCTAGACCACATGGATCCACTAGATGTCATTGCATGTGGTGTCCTTTTCATAAACCACATGGATCCACTAGATGTCATTGCATGTGTGTTCTTTTCATAAACAACATGGATCCACTAGAAGTCATTGCATGTGTATTCTCTTTATAAACCACATGGATCCAATAGATGTAATTGCATGTTTGTTCTTTTCATAGACCACATGGATCCACTAGATGTCATTGCATGTGTGTTATTTTCCTAGAACACATGGATCCACTAGATGTCACTACATGTGTGTTCTTTTCCAAAAACCACATGGATCCACTAGATGTCAGTGCATGTGTGTTCTATTCATAAACCACATGGATCCACTAGAGTCATTGCATGTGTGTTCTTTACATAAGCCACAATGATCCACTGATGTCATTGCATGTGTGTTATTTTCATAACCCACATGGATCCACTAGATGTCATCGCATCTGTGTTATTTTCCTAGACCAAGTGGATCCACAAGATGTCATTGAATGTGTGTCCTTTTCATAGACCACATGGATCCACTGCATGACATTGCATATGTGTTCTTTTCATAAACCGCATGGATCCACTAGAGTTCATTGCATGTGTGTTCTTTTCATAAACCACATGGATCCACTAGATGTCATTGCATGTGTGTTGTTTTCCAAAAACCACTAGGATCCACTAGATGTCATTGCATTTGTGTTGTTTTCGTAAACCACATGGATCCACAAGCTGTCATTGCATGTGTGTTCTTTTCCTAAACCACTTGGATCCACTAGAGTTATTGCATGTATGTTCTTTTCATAAACCACATGGATCCACTAGATGTCATTGGATGTGTGTTCTTTTTGAAAACCACATGGATCCACTGATATCATTGCATGTGTGTTCTTTTCAGAGACAACGGGGATCCACAAGATGTCATTTCATGTGTGTTCTTTTCCAAAAACCACATGGATCTTCTAGATGTCATTGCATGTGGTGTTCTTTTCCTAAACCACATGGAACCACTAGATGTCATTGCATGTGTGTTCTTTTAATAAATCACATGGATCCACTAGATGTCATTGCATGTGTGTTCTTTTCATAAACAACATAGATCCACAAGATGTAATTGCATGTGTGTTCTTTTCCTAGGCCACATGTATCCACTAGATGTCATTGCATGTGTGTTCTTTTCCTAGACCACATGGATCCACTAGATGTCATTGCATATGTGTTATTTTCAAAAAAAACATGCATCCACTAAATGTCATTGCATGTGTGTTATTTTCATAGCCACATGGATCCACTAGATGTCATTACATGTGTCTTATTTTCCTAAACCACATGGATCCACTAGATGTCATTGCATGTGAGTTCTTTTCCAAAAACCACATGGATCCACTAGAGTCATTGCATGTGTGTTCTTTTCATAAATCACATTGATCCACTAATGCCATTACCTGTGTGTTATTTTCATAAACCACATGGATCCACTAGATGTTATTGCATTTGTGATATTTTCCTAGACAACATGGATCCACATGATGTCATTGCATGTGTGTTCTTTTCCTAAACCACATGGATCCACTAGATGCCATTGCATGTTTGTTCTTTTCATAAACCGCATGGATCCACTAGAGTTCATTGTATGTGTGTTCTTTTCATAAAACACATGGATCCACTAGATGTCATTACATCCGTGTTCTTTTCTTAAACCACATGGACCCACTAGATGTCATTGCATGTGTGTTCTTTTCCAAAAACTACATGGATCCACTAGAGTCATTGCATGTCTGTTCTTTTCTTAAATAACATTGATGCACTAATGTCATTACATGTGTGTTATTTTCATAAACCACATAGATCCACTGATGTCATTGCATCTGTGTTCTTTTCATAGACCACATGGATCCACTATATGTCATTGCATGTGTGTTCTTTTCCAAAAACCACATGGATCCACTAGATCTCATTGCATGTGGTGTTGTTTTCATAAACCACATGGATCCACATAAGAACACACACTCTAGTGGATTCTGTGATGCAACTTCTTCGACAATAGTGTAACATGAAATGTGGAAGCTGCTTTCCTATCTGTTTTTGGTCTCAGTGACCTTGGTTTGACACACATGGATCCACTAGATGTCATTGCACAGGTTATTTTCTTAGACCAAATGGATTCACTAGATGTCATTGCATGTGTGTTCTTTTCCAAAAACCACATGGATCCACTAGATGTCATTGCATGTGTGTTCCTTTCCTAAACCACATGGATCCACTAGATGTCATTGCATGTGTGTTCTTTTCCTAAACCACATGGATCCACTAGATGTCATTGCATGTGTGTTCTTTTCAAAAAAAACATGCATCCACTAAATGTCATTGCATGTGTGTTATTTTCATAGCCACATGGATCCACTAGATGTCATTACATGTGTCTTATTTTCCTAAACCACATGGATCCACTAGATGTCATTGCATGTGAGTTCTTTTCCAAAAACCACATGGATCCACTAGAGTCATTGCATGTGTGTTCTTTTCATAAATCACATTGATCCACTAATGTCATTTCATGTGTGTTCTTTTCATAAACCACATGGATCCACTAGATGTCATTGCATGTGTGTTATTTTCCTAGACCACATGGATCCACAAGATGTCATTGCATGTGAGTTCTTTTCCAAAATCCACATGGATCCACTAGATGTCATTGCATGTCTCATTGGATGTGTGTTCAGTTCCAAAAACACATGGATCCACTGATATCATTGCATGTGTGTTCCTTTCATATACCACAAGGATCCACAAGTTGTCATTTCATGTGTGTTCTTTTCCAAAAACCACATGGATCCACTAGATGTCATTGCATGTGGTGTTCTTTTCATAAACCACATGGATCCACTAGACATTGGATGTGTGTTCGTTTCATAAAACACATGGATCCACTAGATGTCATTGCATGTGTGTTCTTTTCATAAACCACATGGATCCACTAGATTTAATTGCATGTGTGTTCTTTTCCTATACCACATGGATCCACTAGTTGTCATTGCATGTGTGTTCTTTTCCTAGACCACATGGATCCACTAGATGTCATTGCATGTGGTGTCCTTTTCATAAACCACATGGATCCACTAGATGTCATTGCATGTGTGTTCTTTTCATAAACAACATGGATCCACTAGAAGTCATTGCATGTGTATTCTCTTTATAAACCACATGGATCCAATAGATGTAATTGCATGTTTGTTCTTTTCATAGACCACATGGATCCACTAGATGTCATTGCATGTGTGTTATTTTCCTAGAACACATGGATCCACTAGATGTCACTACATGTGTGTTCTTTTCCAAAAACCACATGGATCCACTAGATGTCAGTGCATGTGTGTTCTATTCATAAACCACATGGATCCACTAGAGTCATTGCATGTGTGTTCTTTACATAAGCCACAATGATCCACTGATGTCATTGCATGTGTGTTATTTTCATAACCCACATGGATCCACTAGATGTCATCGCATCTGTGTTATTTTCCTAGACCAAGTGGATCCACAAGATGTCATTGAATGTGTGTCCTTTTCATAGACCACATGGATCCACTGCATGACATTGCATATGTGTTCTTTTCATAAACCGCATGGATCCACTAGAGTTCATTGCATCTGTGTTCTTTTCATAAACCACATGGATCCACTAGATGTCATTGCATGTGTGTTCTTTTCCAAAAACCACTAGGATCCACTAGATGTCATTGCATTTGTGTTGTTTTCGTAAACCACATGGATCCACAAGATGTCATTGCATGTGTGTTCTTTTCCTAAACCACTTGGATCCACTAGAGTTATTGCATGTATGTTCTTTTCATAAACCACATGGATCCACTAGATGTCATTGGATGTGTGTTCTTTTTGAAAACCACATGGATCCACTGATATCATTGCATGTGTGTTCTTTTCAGAGACAACGGGGATCCACAAGATGTCATTTCATGTGTGTTCTTTTCCAAAAACCACATGGATCTTCTAGATGTCATTGCATGTGGTGTTCTTTTCATAAACCACATGGAACCACTAGATGTCATTGCATGTGTGTTCTTTTAATAAATCACATGGATCCACTAGATGTCATTGCATGTGTGTTCTTTTCATAAACAACATAGATCCACAAGATGTAATTGCATGTGTGTTCTTTTCCTAGGCCACATGTATCCACTAGATGTCATTGCATGTGTGTTCTTTTCCTAGACCACATGGATCCACTAGATGTCATTGCATATGTGTTATTTTCAAAAAAAACATGCATCCACTAAATGTCATTGCATGTGTGTTATTTTCATAGCCACATGGATCCACTAGATGTCATTACATGTGTCTTATTTTCCTAAACCACATGGATCCACTAGATGTCATTGCATGTGAGTTCTTTTCCAAAAACCACATGGATCCACTAGAGTCATTGCATGTGTGTTCTTTTCATAAATCACATTGATCCACTAATGCCATTACCTGTGTGTTATTTTCATAAACCACATGGATCCACTAGATGTTATTGCATTTGTGATATTTTCCTAGACAACATGGATCCACATGATGTCATTGCATGTGTGTTCTTTTCCTAAACCACATGGATCCACTAGATGCCATTGCATGTTTGTTCTTTTCATAAACCGCATGGATCCACTAGAGTTCATTTGATGTGTGTTCTTTTCATAAAACACATGGATCCACTAGATGTCATTACATCTGTGTTCTTTTCTTAAACCACATGGACCCACTAGATGTCATTGCATGTGTGTTCTTTTCCAAAAACTACATGGATCCACTAGAGTCATTGCATGTCTGTTCTTTTCTTAAATAACATTGATGCACTAATGTCATTACATGTGTGTTATTTTCATAAACCACATAGATCCACTGATGTCATTGCATCTGTGTTCTTTTCATAGACCACATGGATCCACTATATGTCATTGCATGTGTGTTCTTTTCCAAAAACCACATGGATCCACTAGATCTCATTGCATGTGGTGTTGTTTTCATAAACCACATGGATCCACATAAGAACACACACTCTAGTGGATTCTGTGATGCAACTTCTTCGACACTAGTGTAACATGCAATGTGGAAGCTGCTTTCCTATCTGTTTTTGGTCTCAGTGACCTTGGTTTGACACACATGGATCCACTAGATGTCATTGCACAGGTTATTTTCTTAGACCAAATGGATTCACTAGATGTCATTGCATGTGTGTTCTTTTCCAAAAACCACATGGATCCACTAGATGTCATTGCATGTGTGTTCCTTTCCTAAACCACATGGATCCACTAGATGTCATTGCATGTGTGTTCTTTTCCTAAACCACATGGATCCACTAGATGTCATTGCATGTGTGTTCTTTTCCTAAACCACATGGATCCACTAGATGTCATTGCATGTGTGTTCTTTTCCAAAAACTACATGGATCCACCAGAGTCATTGCATGTGTGTTCTTTTCTTAAATCACATTGATCCACTGATGTCATCACATGTGTGTTATTTTCATAAACCACACTGATCCACTGATGTCATTGCATGTGTGTTCTTTTCATAGACCACATGGATCCACTATATGTCATTGCATGTGTGTTCTTTTAAAACCACATGGATCCACTAGATATCTCTACATGTGTGTTCTTTTCATAGACCACATGGATCCACTAGATGTCATTGCATGTGTTATTTTTTCCAAAACCACATGGATCCACCGATGTCATTGCATGTGTGTTCTTTTCATAAACCACATGGATCCACTAGAGTCATTGCACGTGTGTTATTTTCCTATACCACATGGATCCACTAGATGTCATTGCATGTGTGTTATTGTCCAAAAACCACACGGATCCACTAGATGTCATTGCATGCGTGTTCTTTTCATCGACCACATGGTTCCACTGATGCCATTGCATGTGTGTTATTTTCATGGACCACATGGATGCAATAGATTTCATTGCATATGTGTTTTTTTCCAAAACCACATGGATCCACTAATGTCATTGCATGTGTGTTATTTTCATAAACCACATGGATCCACTAGAGTCACTGCATGTGCGTTCTTTTCATAGACCACATTGATCCACTAATGTCATTGCATGTGTGTTCTTTTCATAAACCACATGGATCCACTAGATGTCATTGCATGTCTGTTATTTTCCTAGACCACATGGATCCACAAGATGTCATTGCATGTGAGTTATTTTCCAAAATCCACATGGATCCACTAGTCTCATTGGATGTGTGTTCAGTTCCAAAACCACATGGATCCACTGATATCATTGCATGTGTGTTCCTTTCATATACCACATGGATCCACAAGTTGTCATTTCATGTGTGTTCTTTTCCAAAAACCACATGGATCCACTAGATGTCATTGCATGTGGTGTTCTTTTCATAAACCACATGGATCCACTAGACATTGGATGTGTGTTCGTTTCATAAAACACATGGATCCACTAGATGTCATTGCATGTGTGTTCTTTTCATAAACCACATGGATCCACTAGATTTAATTGCATGTGTGTTCTTTTCCTATACCACATGGATCCACTAGTTGTCATTGCATGTGTGTTCTTTGCCTAGACCACATGGCTCCACTAGATGTCATTGCATGTGGTGTCCTTTTCATAAACCACATGGATCCAATAGATGTCATTGCATGTGTGTTCTTTTCATAAACAACATGGATCCACTAGAAGACATTGCATGTGTATTCTCTTTATAAACCTCATGGATCCAATAGATGTAATTGCATGTTTGTTCTTTTCATAGACCACATGGATCCACTAGATGTCATTGCATGTGTGTTATTTTCCTAGACCACATGGATCCACTAGATTTCACTACATGTGTGTTCTTTTCCAAAAACCACATGGATCCACTAGATCTCAGTGCATGTGTGTTCTATTCATAAACCACATGGATCCACTAGAGTCATTGCATGTGTGTTCTTTACATAAGCCACAATGATCCACTGTTGTCATTGCATGTGTGTTATTTTCATAACCCACATGGATCCACTAGATGTCATCGCATCTGTGTTATTTTCCTAGACCAAATGGATCCACAAGATGTCATTGAATGTGTGTTCTTTTCATAGACCACATGGATCCACTGCATGACATTGCATATGTGTTCTTTTCATAAACCGCATGGATCCACTAGAGTTCATTGCATGTGTGTTATTTTCATAAACCACATGGATCCACTAGATGTCATTGCATGTGTGTTCTTTTGGTAAACCACATGTATCCACTAGAGTCATTTTATGTGTGTTATTTTCATTAACCACATTGATCCACTGATGTCATTACATGTGTGTTCTTTTCATATACCACATGGATCCACTAGATGTCATTGCATATGTGTTCTTTTCCAAAAACCACATGGATCCACTAGATGTCGCTGCATGTGTGTTCTTTTCATAGACCACATGGATCCACTAGATGTGATTGCATGTGTTATCTTTTCCAAAACCACATGGATCCACTAATGTCATTGCATATGTGTTCTTTTCATAAACCATATGGATCCACTAGAGTCATTGCATGTGTGTTGTTTTCAGAAACCAGATTGATCCACTTATGTCATTTCATGTCTGTTCTTTTCCAAAAACCACATGGATCCACTAGATGTCATTGCATGTGGTGTTCTTTTCATAAACCACATGGATCCACTAGATGTCATTACAGGTGTGTTCGTCTCATAAACCACATGGATACACTAGATGTCATTGCATGTGTGTTCTTTTCATAAACCACATGGATCCACTTGATGTAATTGCATGTGTGTTCTTTTCCTAGACCACATGGATCCCTTTTTGTCATTGCATGTGTGTTCTTTTCTTAGACCACCTGGATCCACTAGATGTCATTGCATGTGGTGTTCCTTTCACAAACCACAGGGATCCACTAGATGTCATTGCATGTGTGTTCTTTTCATAAACCACATGGATCCACTAGAAGTCATTGCATGTGTGTTCTTTTCATAAACCACATGGATCCACTAGATGTAATTGCATGTGTGTTATTTTCATAGACCACATGGATCCACTAGATGAAATTGCATGTGTGTTATTTTCCTAGATCACATGGATCCACTAGATCTCATTACATGTGTGTTCTTTTCAAAAACCACATGGATCCACTAGATGTCATTGCATGTGTGTTCTATTAATAAACCACATGGATCCACTAGAGTCATTGCATGTGTGTTATTTTCATAAGCCACATTGATCCACTGATGTCATTGCATGTGTGTTATTTTCATAACACACATGGATCCACAAGATGTCATTGAATGTGTGTTCTTTTCATAGACCACATGGATCCACTAGTTGACATTGTATGTTTGTTCTTTTCATAAACCGCATGGATCCACAAGAGTTCATTGCATGTGTGTTCTTTTCATAAACCACATGGATCCACTAGATTTCATTGGATGTGTGTTCTTTTACTAAACCACATGGATCCACTAGAGTCATTGCATGTGTATTCTTTTCATTAACCACATTGATCCACTGATTTCATTGCATGTGTGTTCTTTTCATAGACCACATGGATCCACTAGATGTCATTGCATATGTGTTCTTTTCCAAAAACCACATGGATCCACTAGATGTCTCTACATGTGTGTTCTTTTCATAGACCACATGGATCCACTAGATGTCATTGCATGTATTATCTTTTCCAAACCACGTGGATCCACGGATGTCATTGCATGTGTGTTCTTTTCATAAACCATATGGATCCACTAGAGTCATTGCATATGTGTTCTATTCATAAAACACATTGATCCACTAATGTCATTTCATGTGTGTTCTTTTCCGAAAACCACATGGATCCACTAGATGTCATTGCATGTGGTGTTCTTTTCATAAACCACATGGATCCACTAGATGTCAATACATGTGTGTCGTTTCGTAAACCACATGGATCCACTAGATGTCATTGCATGTGTGTTTTTTCATAAACCACATGGATCCACTTGATGTAATTGCATGTGTGTTTTTTTCCTAGACCACATGGATCCACTAGTTGTCATTGCATGTGTGTTCTTTTCCTAGACCACATGGATCCACTAGATGTCATTGCATGTGGTGTTCTTTTCATAAACCACATGGATCCACTAGATGTCATTGCATCTGTGTTCTTTTCATAAACCGCATTGATCCACTAGAAGTCATTGCATGTGTGTTCTTTTCATAAACCACATGGATCCACTAGATGTAATTGCATGTGTGTTCTTTTCATAGACCACATGGATCCACTATATGTCATTGCATGTGTGTTATTTTCCTAGACCACATGGATCCACTAGATGTCATTACATGTGTGTTCTTTTCCAAAAACCACATGGATCCACTAGATGTCATTGCATGTGTGTTCTATTCATAAACCACATGGATCCACTAGAGTCATTGCATGCGTGTTCGTTTGATAAGTCACATTGATCCACTGATGTCACTGCATGTGTGTTATTTTCATAACCCACATGGATCCACTAGATGTCATTGCATCTATGTTATTTTCCTAGACCAAATGGATCCACAAGATGTAATTGAATGTTTTCTTTTCATAGACTACATGGATCCACTAGATGACATTGCATGTGTGTTCTTTTCATAAACCGCATGGATCTACTAGAGTTCATTGCATGGTGGTTCTTTTTTATAAACCACATGGATCCACTAGATGTCATTGCATGTGTGTTCTTTTACTAAACCACATGGTTCCACTAGAGTCATTGCATATGTGTTCTTTTCATTAACCACATTGATCCACTGATGTCATTGCATGTGTGTTCTTTTCATAGACCACATGGATCTACTAGATGTCATTGCATGTGTGTTCTTTTCCATAAACCACATGGATCCACTAGATGTCTCTGCATATGTGTTGTTTTCATCGACCACATGGATCCACTAGATGTCATTGCATGTGTTATCTTTTCCAAAACCACATGGATCCACTGATGTCATTGCATGTGTGTTCTTTTCATAAATCACATGGATCCACTAGATGTCATTGCATGTGGTGTTCTTTTAATAAAACACATGGATCCACTAGATGGCATTGCATGTGTGTTATTTTCATAGACCACATGGATCCAATTGACGTCATTGCATATGTGTTCTTTTCATAGACCACATGGTTCCACTGATGCCATTGCATGTGTGTTATTTTCATGGACCACATGGATGTAATAGATTTCATTACATTTGTGTTTTTTTTCCAAAACCACATGGATCCACTAATGTCATTGCATGTGTGTTATTTTCATAAACCACATGGATCCACTAGAGTCACTACATGTGCGTTTTTTTCATAGACCACATTGATCCACTAATGTCATTTCATGTGTGTTCTTTTCATAAACCACATGGATCCACTAGATGTCATTGCATGTGTGTTATTTTCCTAGACCACATGGATCCACAAGATGTCATTGCATGTGAGTTCTTTTCCAAAATCCACATGGATCCACTAGATGTCATTGCATGTCTCATTGGATGTGTGTTCAGTTCCAAAAACACATGGATCCACTGATATCATTCCATGTGTGTTCCTTTCATATACCACATGGATCCACAAGTTGTCATTTCATGTGTGTTCTTTTCCAAAAACCACATGGATCCACTAGATGTCATTGCATGTGGTGTTCTTTTCATAAACCACATGGATCCACTAGAAATTGGATGTGTGTTCGTTTCATAAAACACATGGATCCACTAATTGTCATTGCATGTGTGTTCTTTTCATAAACCACATGGATCCACTAGATTTAATTGCATGTGTGTTCTTTTCCTATACCACATGGATCCACTAGTTGTCATTGCATGTGTGTTCTTTTCCTAGACCACATGGATCCACTAGATGTCATTGCATGTGGTGTCCTTTTCATAAACCACATGGATCCACTAGATGTCATTGCATGTGTGTTCTTTTCATAAACAACATGGATCCACTAGAAGTCATTGCATGTGTATTCTCCTTATAAACCACATGGATCCAATAGATGTAATTGCATGTTTGTTCTTTTCATAGACCACATGGATCCACTAGATGTCATTGCATGTGTGTTATTTTCCTAGACCACATGGATCCACTAGATGTCACTACATGTGTGTTCTTTTCCAAAAACCACATGGATCCACTAGATGTCAGTGCATGTGTGTTCTATTCATAAACCACATGGATCCACTAGAGTCATTGCATGTGTGTTCTTTACATAAGCCACAATGATCCACTGATGTCATTGCATGTGTGTTATTTTCATAACCCACATGGATCCACTAGATGTCATCGCATCTGTGTTATTTTCCTAGACCAAATGGATCCACAAGATGTCATTGAATGTGTGTTCTTTTCATAGACCACATGGATCCACTGCATGACATTGCATATGTGTTCTTTTCATAAACCGCATGGATCCACTAGAGTTCATTGCATGTGTGTTCTTTTCATAAACCACATGGATCCACTAGATGTCATTGCATGTGTGTTCTTTTGGTAAATCACATGTATCCACTAGAGTCATTTTATGTGTGTTCTTTTCATTAACCACATTGATCCACTGATGTCATTGCGTGTGTGTTCTTTTCATATACCACATGGATCCACTAGATGTCATTGCATATGTGTTCTTTTCCAAAAACCACATGGATCCACTAGATGTCGCTGCATGTGTGTTCTTTTCATAGACCACGTGGATCCACTAGATGTGATTGCATGTGTTATCTTTTCCAAAACCACATGGATCCACTAGATGTCATTGCATGTGTTTTCTTTTCATAAACCACATGGATCCACTAGAAGTCATTGCATGTGTGTTCTTTTCATAAACCACATGGATCCACTAGATGTAATTGCATGTGTGTTATTTTCATAGACCACATGGATCCACTAGATGAAATTGCATGTGTGTTATTTTCCTAGATCACATGGATCCACTAGATCTCATTACATGTGTGTTCTTTTCAAAAACCACATGGATCCACTAGATGTCATTGCATGTGTGTTCTTTTCATAAACCACATGGATCCACTTGATGTAATTGCATGTGTGTTCTTTTCCTAGACCACATGGATCCCTTTTTGTCATTGCATGTGTGTTCTTTTCCTAGACCACATGGATCCACTAGATGTCATTGCATGTGGTGTTCCTTTCAGAAACCACAGGGATCCACTAGATGTCATTGCATGTGTGTTCTTTTCATAAACTGCATGGATCCACTAGAAGTCATTGCATGTGTGTTCTTTTCATAAACCACATGGATCCACTAGATGTAATTGCATGTGTGTTCTTTTCATAGACCACATGGATCCACTAGTTGTCATTGCATGTGTGTTATTTTCCTAGATCACATGGATCCACTAGATCTCATTACATGTGTGTTCTTTTCAAAAACCACATGGATCCACTAGATGTCATTGCATGTGTGTTCTATTAATAAACCACATGGATCCACTAGTCATTGCATGTGTGTTATTTTCATAAGCCACATTGATCCACTGATGTCATTGCATGTGTGTTATTTTCATAACACACATGGATCCACAAGATGTCATTGAATGTGTGTTCTTTTCATAGACCACATGGATCCACTAGTTGACATTGCATGTTTGTTCTTTTCATAAACCGCATGGATCCACTAGAGTTCATTGCATGTGTGTTCTTTTCATAAACCACATGGATCCACTAGATGTCATTGGATGTGTGTTCTTTTACTAAACCACATGGATCCACTAGAGTCATTGCATGTGTATTCTTTTCATTAACCACATTGATCCACTGATGTCATTGCATGTGTGTTCTTTTCATAGACCACATGGATCCACTAGATGTCATTACATGTGTGTTCTTTTCCAAAAACCACATGGATCCACTAGATGTCATTGCATGTGTGTTCTATTCATAAACCACATGGATCCACTAGAGTCATTGCATGCGTGTTCTTTTGATAAGTCACATTGATCCACTGATGTCACTGCATGTGTGTTATTTTCATAACCCACATGGATCCACTAGATGTCATTGCATCTGTGTTATTTTCCTAGACCAAATGGATCCACAAGATGTAATTGAATGTTTTCTTTTCATAGACTACATGGATGCACTAGATGACATTGCATGTGTGTTCTTTTCATAAACCGCATGGATCTACTAGAGTTCATTGCATGGTGGTTCTTTTTTATAAACCACATGGATCCAGTAGATGTCATTGCATGTGTGTTCTTTTACTAAACCACATGGTTCCACTAGAGTCATTGCAAATGTGTTCTTTGCATTAACCACATTGATCCACTGATGTCATTGCATGTGTGTTCTTTTCATAGACCACATGGATCTACTAGATGTCATTGCATGTGTGTTCTTTTCCATAAACCACATGGATCCACTAGATGTCTCTGCATATGTGTTGTTTTCATCGACCACATGGATCCACTAGATGTCATTGCATGTGTTATCTTTTCCAAAACCACATGGATCCACTGATGTCATTGCATGTGTGTTCTTTTCATAAATCACATGAATCCACTAGATGTCATTGCATGTGGTGTTCTTTTAATAAAACACATGGATCCACTAGATGTCATTGCATGTGTGTTATTTTCATAGACCACATGGATCCAATTGATGTCATTGCATATGTGTTCTTTTCATAGAACACATGGATCCACTAGATGTCATTGCATGTGTGTTGTTTTCCTAGACCACATGGATCCACTAGATGTCATTGCATGTGTGTTCTTTTACGAGACCACATGGATCCACTAGATGTCATTGCATGTGTGTTATTTTTCTCATATGATTGATGACAAGTACGCCATGAGGGGGCCCACGAGGCGTGCGGAAGAGAGCGGTGTGAGACGTACGGTGTTCCAGGACGGTGAGCACACAAGTTTACCCAGGTTCGAATCCGCTGGCTTTGGACGGATCCTACTCATGTTAGCAATCCAGTAATACGGCAGAGCCAGATATGGGTTACGAGGGTTTCGCCAGTGCGAGTTGAGATTGTAGACTATTGTGGGGTGCCCAAAAGGCTGCTCCCTAGGGCGTCTTATATAGATATCTGGCCTAGGGTTTACTGGAGAGCCTATTCGGCTATGACTAAGAGTCGATTACAGAGTACATCTTTAACTACAAGTAACATTACAGGCCCATGTCGGTAAGTCTTCTGGGCCTTCCCGTAGTCGGACTTGACTCTGTCTCTTCTCCCTGACTGGGCTGCCCGTGAAGCAAAGCTCTAACCCAAAGGTGGCCACCCTTGTTAGTGAGGCATAGTGAGGATACCCGGAAAGTATATCCCCAACAGCAGCCCTCAGAAGCCTCCAAGATCCAAATTCGGATTTCATCATCGTCTAGCTTGATCCATCTTCGGCTTGTAGAATCTTGAAGGGTTCCTGAAACTTCAAAATAAAGGATAGTATCCGAGTCTTAAACATAAGCTGGACCTATGAGTATATTATTCGAGTTTCCAGGTTGAAATTCAAACTAAGCTGGAACTTGGTATCTGACGTAACCTAACATCAGTCAAGGTCAAGTCACATCACTGACAGACATTCCTGTCAGCACGAACGATGGTAGGTCCACCTTTCGTGGAACTGAGGCGTCATTTTAATGCGTGCGCGGAGATTGAGGCGTCGTAATCCTCGCGAGGAGGTTACCTAGCTCCTTCCACGACGTGTTGCACGGTTACTGTTCATCTTGCACGAATCTTAGCGCATGTGAGGGATATAATGGGTCAATATCTCCTCTTTCTTCCTTACCAACGCCATTGTCTTCTCCTTCCTCTCGACGCCTCCATGCAAAACTCTTCTACCTCTCCCCAAATGCACAACACAGCCCATCTTAGGTCACCACCGCCCACAAAAATGGTTGAAGCTTCATCCTCCGGCATGGCGGCGACAGCAGCGATGGCCCCTACGGCGGAAAAGGAGAAGTTCCACGGGGTCTGGATCCCCTGTGTCCTTTGATGACGACAAGCTCCGCACCGTCGAGAAGGAAGGCCTCCTCCGCGCCGGCGACTAGCGGAGCGGTTTTAGTCAAACCATCCCCACCCCCAACGCTGTCGAGGGAGTGCACTTCGACACTTGCCTTGACAGAGGTCTGAGTTTCCCTCCCTCAGATTTTTTTACTGAGCTTATAGATCACTATGGAGTCCAACTCCACAATCTCCCCCAAACTCAATTTTAGAAATGAGCTCTTACGTATCTTTGTATGAGGGGTATCTCGGAATCAGACCGAGTCTTATTCTTTTCCAATAATATTTCCATACCTAGAGAAATTCCATCACTTTCGGTAATCCTTACATTACTGGAACTCTTAGCTTTTCTATTAGGAGAGAACAAGTTTATCCTAGGATTAAAGCTAGCGAGTCCGTGAAGAAATGACCGTCCATGTTCCTTTACCATAAGGACAGACCAGCTCCCGGCAAAGCAACTGCATTGCGGGTTTTCATCGACGACGCCACCATGCCCCAAGAATCCTTGGATTTAGAAGCTCTGGCTGGCACTGACTATCTGCTTCTTGCCAAGAGGCGGATCGAACATTTGGTGAAGCACACGGGTCTAAAAGGATCCGACTTGATCCACTGCTGGCTTGTGCGCCAGATCCAGCCTCTCAACAACTATGGTGATCGGCTCATACACATAGTCACCAAAAGCAAAACGGATTCTATCTGGATCTGCTCCAAACCTTATTTAGACAAGGACTATGACTCCCAGATCAAATGGTTGATCAAAGAGCGGATCGAGAGTAAGATTCCAGATCTTTCCTGGGACATGCATACGGCTGACGATCCTGTGACACTAATAAGTTTTCCAGTAGTTAATCTAATATGTGCTCACTCATTCTCTGTTATATTTTTTCGCAATACTGAGGTAATTCTTCTTTCAGCTTGCTGACCTTCCCAAGTTGGAGCTTGCTCCTCTTGAGGGATATCCTCCTGAGATCTCTCGGGATGATGGAGAACTTGTACCACTACCGGAGGAACTTACCCGAAAGCGTAAGGCTCTGACCGTCTCTATTGGCACAAAGGAAGTGCCTGGTGTGAAGAGGTAACTTTCCTCAGAAGGTCTTTGTATTTTATATCTTATTCTTTCTAAAGCGTAATGATCTTAGACTGTCACTTCTTCAGAGCTAAACAACTCATCAATGGCAAGGGGAAGACAATCCCGGCAATACATATGTGATAGTCAAAGTTAAATTTGACTTCGCCTGCTGCTCCACCTCGGACTCCTACCCCGAAGCCTTCTACAGCACCGGAGGTTACTTCATCTCCTTGTACCGCAGAAGATCCGGCTCAGCATTCTGAGCCAGCGAACTTTGGTTCGCATACCGACATCACCGTGGGTGACTTGGTAGTTGATAATGGTGAACCCTCAAAGGGTAATGATCCCTCAGAAGAGGTTTTTGTGAAGAACATTCTTAGTAATCTGGGTATTGCCAAACTTGGCATTACTCAAAAAACTGCAGAGGAGATCCAGAAGCTGGCTCAGGAATGCCTGGAGAGCCAGAATATTACTGCCGAGGAAGAGGCACAAGAAGCCGAGGACGTTAAGTTCTCCGAGCTTCTTGACCAAGTTCATCTTCGTGTCAAGAAGCTGAAGCTTGGCGTGGCCCCGCCACCACCAGTGATGTCACATCCCAAAATTTTCTAATTTTGGAATGTGAAATAGATAAAATAAGTTTGATTGATTGTTTGACTTTGTTGAAAATTCTCAAGGAAAAGAAACCTTTTGAATTTGGAAACAACTCACTTTGTTATGACCTAAGTAGCCATCTAGGCAAAGAGGCGTGAATTGAGTTTTAGTTTTAGTATTTCTGTGAATGTTTGCAAAATTAAAAATCATGAAGCATTCATAATCATTGCATCCATGCAAGGTTCCCAAAAATTGAATCCAAATCCTAGTATCTAAATCGATAGTTGTTTTGCCCAAATGTTCCTATAAGAAATATATAGACAGTTATGAAGCAACCATATTCAAACTAGTGAAAATGTTACAAATATGATCCTATAATGATCTACTGATTTTTATAAAAATTTAGGAACAAGAATCATATCATTTGGAGTTCGTATGCAAAAGATATAAAGAAAATACAAAAATAGAAAAAATAGAAAAAAAGGAAAAAACAAAACGAAATGGGCCACCTGGCTGGCCCACCCAGCCGACCAAACCAGCCAGCAGCGCATGGGAGGGATCGATCCCAGGTTGCTTTAAAAAGCGTGCAAGAATCTGTTTTCTAAACCTACCTCTATTCAAACACCTATATCTTTTTATCTACAACTCCGAATTGACTTCCGTTTTTTCTACTTATTGCCTACTCCAAGATCTATCTTCCCATCGTCCTAAAAGTCTATATAATCTCCCGGAGTCACATCTATATCACTTTTCCTTCTTGAAATCCCGAATCTACACCTTCCTGAATCATATTTTGCTTCTAAACCTATCTAAACTTCGTCGGATGCCTTTGGCTACAACAGGAAAGTTGTAGATCTCGTCGAAATATTTCAATCCCAACAAACCTCACCTCTTTTCATGTACCACATATGAAGAATTTCGCCACGTAATATTTCAGATCTGACGGTGTAATTCCAAGATTTACTCGCGCTCATTTCTTCAAATCCAAATTCCTTTGGTGAAAAGGTAAATCTAATGATTCTCCACAACTTTCATGTTCGAAGTTTTTCGATTTTATCTACGAATTTGTCACTCTAACACATATCTGTTTCTAATCTTTTGTGAGGCAAAATCGGGCTTAATTGGAGCCAACTTCTCCTAGCCACCGGATCTTATCTCGACGGTCCAGATTCAATCGTCCCGGTCAGCCACCTCGTCACCGCCACGTCGTCGCCAGGTCAGCGTCTAGTCCCGGTCAACCTGTCCAGTCAGCGGAATATTTCCAGGAATATTCCGTTCGAATTTAAAATTGCAGATTATAGATCTAACTTGTAAAATCCATGGAAAAGTCATACTATGTTCAAAAATTACATATAATATATCATATTGAAGATAATTTCATGTAGTTTGATAATATCTGTTTAGATCTGGGTTTTTCTGTATAGATTATTGGCGAATAATTAATTAGTATTATTGGCCTTTTAAATCATTAAATTCATAGTAAATAATCTACATATCCGAAAAATATGAGTAATATGTCCCTGAGTTCATAATCTTGCGTATTTTTTAGATATGTAATTAGTTTCGTTTGATGTCAGTACGATCTGTTTAGATTAATTAAACTCCATTAAACACTAAATAAATTCTAGAAAAAGATCTATAACTCCGATAGGGTGAATCCAATTTCTACTGGTTCGTATTAAAGACCTCTATCAATTACAGTTCAGATACAAATTTAATTCGGCAACTAGTACAGAAGCTACAACAGTTATGTTAAAACCCCTTTATTGGCAATTGAAATTGGATAACAAATACTATATTGCATTAAAACACTTCTACATGCATCATGTGATCTAGTATTGTTTAGATAACTAATTACAACCATTGTGACATATTAAATCATCATGCATGCATTGGATCATCACTGTTTTATTGTATTGTTGCATTGTTGCATGATTGCAATGTTTGAATGATATGTTGTTGTGCCTTTGCTTTTGAACGATAGATTGCGAGGAGTGCAACTACTATGATCGCAATAGCTATGATTGCGAGCATTGTGATTGCAAGTCTTTTGTGTGCGACGAGTGCAACCATTATATTTGTGAGGATTATCTAATCGACTACATCTACAACAAAGGCAAGTAGTTGCTATTTTGGTCATGATTTGTCCTATTATTTTCTTACTGCATTGTGTAGTGTATTTTTCGTAGATGCATGAGTAGGAATTACTATCACTATGTTATATCCTATGTATCTTGGTAGGAGTCACTTGTAGTTGAGCCGTTGTATGCTAGTTGAGCTTAGCCATGCTATCTAGACAGGGAAGGGTCTACACCATGCTATGGTATTGTGTATGTTTTGTTCAACTAAAACAACTTAATTAACGAACTCTTGGGGTGGATTGGTAATTGCTTGATTCGTGAATGCCCGGCCCATGTCTATGGTTTACCCGAGTATCTCACTTGTGGATGGCCACCCAGGTTTCTGAGAAATGATTAGTGTCTTGATTTGATAGCTTCCGTGTGCAACTATGTGCCAGTGAGTTATGGGTGGCTGGATGGACTTAGTAGGTCATGGCGACACGAGCTCTTCGTATCCAGAGATGTAGTGAATGTGATAGGTTGGTACGGTGCGTGGATGGGCTTGGGGGGCTACTTCCTGAATTGTCTCTTCTTGGACTTCTCCCTATCATGACGCAATATGTGTGTCATGGTACGAGCGGGTCGACCAGGTCATATGGATAAAGTGTACAACCCTTGCACGGTATAAAACTAAGTGCTTAGCCGTGTCCCCGATAATGGACATTTGAGTTGCTGGATTATGGGTGCTATGACATGTTCTCGTTCATTCTAATTTGTAATTATTAAAACTTCATGGGTGAACTTAATGGGTTGTTGTGATCAAACTTGATTTAAAAGTAGGGTAAAACTGTTTAAGAAAATGCAAGCTAGCCAAAGCCTCCACTTAGCCAAAATAAGCATCTAGTTGGTAGGTATATTGTCTCCTTACTTAGCTCTACTTGCCATACATTCCAAGTATTGACCCTTCGGGGCTGCTACATTTTATGTTGCAGGTTATACCGAATATGAGTGATCATATTAGGTCGCGAGACTCCACTCAACAATTGTTCGCCTGTGGCACATTTGAAGGATGGAGATCTACCTTGTATTGTTTCTGCTGTAATATAATGCAAATTCTAGATCATATTCGTTATATTTATGATGCATGGTTATATTTGGTATCATTTTGTACTTTGTGTGCTAGTGAACCGATCCAGGGATTAGCACTATACACAGGAACTCAGCCTTATCAGGCGAGGGTGTTACAAGATGGTATCAGAGCTGTGTGTTGACTGTAGGATCGTGACCTAGGAATGGAATAGGAAAGCCATATGAATTGTAGAATCTATTCTATCTTCTGCTCTTCATACACTTCTTTCTAGTATCCTCTTACCACTTCAATTCTTATACTTCTACTATTAGAAGTAGTCTAACACAAATATCCCTATCCCTAAATGGTACTTGGCCTATAAGTAAAAGAACTAATAAGATGACATAATGAATATCTCACCAAGTTTGAGTATATATAGACCACCACGTTCATATCTTTAGGAGATCATGGCTATCGTGTTAGCATATTGATCTTACCAACTTATGTGGTAAAGGAAATACTAGTTGCTTGCTTGCTTGATTGAATTGTTTGTGTTCTTGTTGCTTTGAGTGTTGTGTGATTATGTTAGCATAGGGATAAAGTTTCCCCTAGACCTCTAACTTGATATGATAGATACCCTAAGACTCTAAAAGATTTTTAGGATAACCCATTAGAAATCACAACCCACTTTCGCTTAGCTAGAAACATTTGATGTGGAGATTGTGTATGTTTTGTTCAACTAAAACAACTTAATTAACGAACTCTCTGGGTGGATTGGTAATTGCTTGGTTCATGAATGTCGGGCCCATGTCTATGGTTTACCCGAGTATCTCACTTGTGGATGGCCACCTAGGTTTCTGAGAAATGGTTAGTGTCTTGATTTGGTAGCTTCCGTGTGCAACTATGTGCCAGTGAGTTATGGGTGGCTAGATGGACTTAGTAGGTCATGGCGACCCGAGCTCTTTGTATCCAGAGATGTAGTGAATGTGATAAGTTGGTACGGTGCGTGGATGGGCTTGGGGAGCTACTACCCGAATTGTCTCTTCTTGGACTTCTCCCTATCATGACGCAATATGTGTGCCATGGTACGAGCGGGTCGACCAGGTCATATGGGTAAGTGTACAACCCCTGCAGGGTATAAAACTAAGTGCTTAGCCGTGTCCCCGGTAATGGACATTTGAGTTGCTGGATTATGGGTGCTATGACATGTTCTCGTTCATTCTAATTTGCAATTATTAAAACTTGATGGGTGAACTTAATGGGTTGTTGTGATCAAACTTGATTTAAAAGTTGGGTAAATATGTTTAAGAAAATGCAAGCTAGCAAAAGCCTCCACTTAGCCAAAATAAGCATCTAGTTGCTAGGTATATTGTCTCTTTACTTAGCTCTACTTGCCATACATTCCAAGTATTGACCCTTCGGGGCTACTATGTTTTATGTTGCAGGTTATACCGATTCTGAGTGATCGTATTAGGTCGCGAGACTCCACTCAACAATTATTCGCCTGTGGCACATTTGAAGGATGGAGATCTACCTTGTATTATTTCCGCTGTAATATAATGTAAATTCTGGATCATATTCGTTATATTTATGATGCACGGTTATATTAGGTATCATTTTGTACTGTGTGCTAGTGAACCGATCCAGGGATTAGCATTATACATAGGAACTCAGCCTTATCAGGTGAGGATGTTACAAGTGATCCCATTGACTCTCGCCGAGAAGGTTACTTATGAGGTGAACATGAGTCTAAGCAAGCTGACCCATGAACAATATGTAAGTCCGAATGTGACTTTGTCTTTTACTTTATTTCATACCATATCCTCTATCCCCCAAGCATGAAGTATGATAGAAAATCCAGATTTATACTTTCATAGGATGATAAAGAATAAACTAGTGTAGCCCCCAAGGCTCGTGCTGATATTTAACTTAGTTAAAATATTAGCCCAAGTTTTTAGTAGACTTCTGACTCTGGGTATTATTCTGACTTACAGAAAGTTAATGTTTATAACCATAAATTATTAAAGAATATTTGGAATAAGCGGAGAGAGATCAGAGCTCTCTATCTTGAAAATGCTCAAATGAAGATTTCTATGGATAAGGCCGAAGGTAATCATTTCAGTCCTTATCCTTGCTCTTTTTGCTTTATTTCATAGTCGAATTCTTATTCGACTGTTTTCTTTTGCTTATAGAACTGGTCAAGCAGTCATGTGAATGATTGAAGAGGCCGAAAATTTCAAAACTCTCGACGTGGAAAACACCGACTTATAGCGGGAGCTTAATGAACTTAAGACGAATCATGAGTGCAGCATTGCCAGTGTTCTTGAGTCATCTAATATGGCCACCGAAGTACAAGAATGAAAGATCGCAATCCAAGATAAGAAAATCTCGGATATTAGTGATGAATTGGCCAGGGAGAAGGACATCACCCAAGCACTCCGAGCTGAACTCCAGAGCCTTAGGGTGGAGAAGACCAATGTTGATGATGTCATCTTCATTATTGTTCCTGTCAACTGACTTTTTGTGTTTTCCTACTCTAAGAGTCGGATATATTTTCTGACCTTTGCTTTATATAGCAGGTCCTCTGAATTTGCTAGATTCTTCCTCCATCGAATCTTGCACCAGTCGGCTTACCAAAGGCGATGACTTGCTTCACAATTTCTGCCAATCAATGGAAGATATTGGCGAAGCTCTAAAAGTTCTGGACATGAACAGAATGTCTGCCTTTGATGTGCAAGATAAGGTGAAGGAGATGCCCCAGCTCATCCAGGACTGGAACATGTCCTATGAACAAACTGCAACACAGAATGCCCTGACAATGGTTATGAGCCACCATGGAAGCATGGAGATCTGGCAAGTAACCAGGGGTTATTCAACTGTGGATAAAGACGACAAGGAGTAGAACATCAAGGCCATCATGGACTCCTGTGCCGGCTATGGATGCCACGTAGCTGATCTGACCAGCTACGACACTCCATTCTTCACTCGCGTGGAAACGCCTCCGCCGCCTCCTGAACAAACAGTCGAAGTTTCCGATGACAAGCAAACCGAATTCGATTTGCCTGTCTTGGAAAGGTATCAAGGCGAAGGCGATGTCACCAGTGAGCCGGTAGCTCCTACCAATTCTCCTCCATCGTAGAGTAATAATTCTGAAACAATTTGTTATTCTGAAACAATTAGGTTGTAATAAGTAGTATAATATTTTTGTCAGGACTAAGGTTTGTAAGAACTGATGCTTTTTTGCTTTTTTTAGCACTTGTAGCTTTCTGTTTTGTCTACACTTATCGCTTTTTCTGGATTTCCGCCTCGTCCCTTTCATGAGCCAGCAAACCTTCAACACGGAAACTTTGCCGAGCAACAGAGCTCAATTGCTAAACCAGTTTAAACTCGGAAATAAAGCCGGTTTCTGGTACCAACAATTCACTACTTGGAAAATACCCGCATCCAGCAATCAGATAAAGAACCAAAGCATAAACTACCAATTTTTAATTTTATACCCGAAGGTAGCATTTTTAGAGTGGGAAATCTAACCAGAACAAACATGAGCATAAAGTACATTCAAGTGTTCTGGGATTTTCGATTGTGACATGATCATTCGGAAATAAGATGGTAATATAAAACTTCTCAGAGAAATTTGAGGCAACCAACACTTTATTTCTCATTGAACATGTACACATATATGATTACAAAGAAAGAAATTTTAAGAATAAAAGGGACGTAGCTAAGCAATATTCCACGGTTTGTCTAATTCTTCTGGGTCTGTACTGCCTCCAGATCTCTTTCTCTTCTTAGTAGCAGGTCTTTCTTTGATTGGCCGCATATCAGTTAGATAGTAAGAACCATTGTGTAATACTCGGCAAACTAAAAATGGCCCTTCCCATACTGGGGAAAACTTGTGCTTTCTTTTCTGCAAAAGCCGGAGAACTAAATCGCCCTTATTGAAAGACCGTTTTTACTCTCTGGCTATGATACTTGCGTAGCTTCTGCTGATAGGTTGTTGATCTCTGCTCAGCAATGATGCGAACTTCTTCGATTAAATCGAGATCATCTTGTCGAGAAATTTCAGCATCCTCTTTGATATACGCAGCAACTCGGGGAGAAGTATGAATTAAATCGGTAGGAAGAACTGCTTCTGCACCATAGACCAAGAAGAAAGGTATGTATCCGCTTGACCTGTTCGGATATGTTCTCAAACTCCATATAACAGATGGTAATTCGTTTTCCCAAGCCCCCGCAGCACGATGAAGCGGTGCTTCGAGTCTTGGTTTGAGGCCTTGAAGGATTAAACCGTTTGCCCTTTTGACTTGTCTGTTGGCTTGTGGATGCGCGACTGACACAATGTCAAGCCGGATTTTTTGATCATCATAGAATTCGGCAAGTTCTCCCATGGAAAAATGGCTCCCGTTGTCTGTGATAATACTATGCGGATAACCATATCGGATTATAACATCCTCGACAAATCTTCTGGCTATTGCTCCATCACAACATGTGACGGGTTTAGCCTCAATCCATTTTGTGAATTTATCCATCATCACTAAGAGGTGAGTAAATCCACTTGGAGCCTGTTTAAACGGTCCTACCATGTCAAGCCCCTATACGGCAAAGGGCCATGTTATCGAAATTGTTCGCAGCTGATCAGCTAGAACATGAGCTTGTTTGGCGTATTTTTGGCAGCCTTTGCACGTCTTGACCAGCCGTTCGGCATCCGCCTTGGCTGTGAGCCAGAAAAATCCATGCCTAAAAGCTTTGGCCACTAAAGATTTAGCTGCAGCATGATGGCCGTATTCTCCTTTGTGCATCTCTCTTAAGATTTACACTCCTTCCGGAGATACGCAGCGCTAAAAAACCCTAGATACACTCCGCTTATAGAGCTCACCATTTATTATTGTATAGGTTTTTGCTCGTCGGACGATCTACCGGCATAGAACCTCATCTTCGGGTAATTCCCCATCTACCAAGAAATCTAGGTAGGGTTTTGTTCAGCTAGGAATTATAGCCAGAACTACTACTAAAGGTGAGTTGGACTTGGTCGAATATTCCTCATCAACTCCTGAAATAGAGGGAAATTTGATGTGCTCTAAAAAGGCGCCATCTGGGACCTTTTTCCATGCAGAGCCTATTCAAGATAATGTATCTGCTTCCTCATTTTCTATTCGAGGTATGTGTTGAACTTCAAACCCTTCGAACGATTAGATAGTTCATCCATGACAACCATATATGCTGCCATGTGTTTATTTGCATTACAGTGATCCGACACTTGTTGAGTAACAAGATATGGATCTCCATAACACAATAGTTGTCGGATGCCGATATCCTTAGCAATCCGGATTACATGCAGTGTTTCATATTCGACAATGTTGTTCGTTGCCGTGAAGTGGATTTGCAACACATAGAAAATCTTATCTCCTTGGGGTGACTTGAGCACCACACCAGCCCCCGAGCCCCCGAGCGCCTTAGACGCGTCAAAATGCAAGGTCTAGTATTCTGACTCTGCGAGGGTCATATTTTCCATTGTCTCTGTCCAATCAATGACAAAGTCAGCAAGGATTTGGGATTTCATTGTTGTACGAGGTTTGTACTCAATGTCAAAAGCTGAAAGTTCTATTCCCCATTTTGTGACATGTCCTGTGGCGTTGTTGTTCTTAATTATGTCTCTCATGGGAGTTATGCTCACCACGGTGATTTGATGCTCTTGATAGTAATGTCGTAGCTTCCGAGATGTGAAGAACACAACATAAGCCAGCTTTTGATAATGCGGATACCACGGCTTTGATTCAGTTAGGACTTCACTGAGCTAATAAGTCGGATGCTACACTAGGTGCTCCTGTTTTTCCTCTGGTCTTTCCACCACCATGACGATGCAGATGTCTCTGTTTGTCACAGCTAGATAGAGCAACATCAGTTCGCGAGGTTCCGGCGTTGCAAGGATAGGAGTAGAACAGAGTACCGCTTTTAGGTCTTGTAGTGCAGCTTCAGCTTCATTAGTCCAAACGAACATTTTGGTCTTTTTAGGAGCTTGTAGAGTGGTGCGGCTCTTTCACCGAGCCGGCTTACAAATCGACTGACTGCAGCAATGCAACCAGTTAACCTTTGAACGTGCTTCTGGCGAGTTGGCCTACAAATATTGAGTATAGCCTTAATTTTGTCCCGGTTCACCTCTATGCCTCTTTGAGACACAATGAAACCTAACAATTTTCCGGCTGGTATCCCAAAGAAACACTTCTTCGGATTAAGCATTACATTGTATTTGCATAGATTGGCAAACGTTTCCTCTAAGTCGAAAATTAAGGTTTCCTTCTTTTTGGACATCACCGCTATGTCGTCCACAGGGTTTAGACTAACACCATGGGCTTGCGCCATCGTGAGTACCATGGTCGCTCCAACCCTCCTCTGGGAATTCTTGAAGTCCATGGGAACGCCTTCAGTGAAGGACTCCACTCTCATGGGAATCCACAGGATTTAGACTAACACCATAAGCTTGGCCTTGGTGACCATCTCCTCTCGAAGACGCCTAAGCACACCCTTGGACCTCTCGAGGGAATCCTTGATGGAGACGGTGTGGTCTTTGACTGCAGCTACGGCACCGGCCAAAGCATCTAGGCGACCAAAGCTTGAGAGTCGAAGCTCATACCGGTAGCATCTGCAGAAGACACAGATAAGGACAACCAAACATAGGCAAATGTAGAAAAAATGGCGCAGCACCATACTAGAGGGGGCCTTGGTAACAGAGAGAAGTTGTTCCACGAGCACATTCTCCCTGTCAGCTGTAGCGGCAAGCAGGTTCTCCTCGCACTTCTTCGATTCCTGGGTTGAGCGTTCCAAAACTTCAAGTGCCTTGTCGCGTTTCTTCTCTGTTGTGGCAAGACCCTTCTCCAAGGAGCCGACACGATGGAGGAGCTCATTGTTTTCATCTACAAAGAATGATAGCAAAAACTAAAGTTCGGTGATTTTCTGTACCAGCAGCACAGAGATAAAGAGTGCAAGCTCACCCTCGAATGCGCGATGCTGGGTCTCCACCAAGGCATGCTAATGGCCCAACGATGTAATCTATTCGGCAATGCAAATAGATTCCTTCAAGATAGGTTGCAAGAAGAGAAGCATTACCACCAACCTAATTTTGACTGACATAGTCAAGGAAACAAACATGCTCCTCTAGGGCTTCCAAAGTTTCTTTCTGCATAGGCGTTCGGGAACCCTCTGGTTGCCCCCAACATGGGGGGAACTTGAAGAATTGGCACCGGAGGTGGCTGCCACCTGGGAAGAATGCAACTTCTCTACTACATCCTTCTATTTGGAGTCCCCGACTCTAGTCTCCTTCACGAAGCGACAATCATTGGATAACGATGATGCAGTTTTGCTGCAACAAGACATGCATAACAGCTTCAGAGAAAAAAGATTTCGGGACATAAGGTTAAATTATCAGAAGTACAAATTTACCAGTCGAAGTCATCAAGATTGAAAGAATCCTCACAAACCTCCTTCGGTGTCCTTAGCTTCTTCCATGGAGGAGAAGCCATAGAGCGTCTAGGTAACACGGGGATTGGCTACTCTACCTCAGTCGAAGGACCATCCGGCGTCACCAGTGAAGAAGCATCTGAGTCCTTGCTTCAGGAGCATTTGCAAGTTCCATCCTCGCTTGACTCGGGGGCTTCCTGCTCTTTAGGGATGGGGATGGTGGAGCCCGACTCATCCTCCTCTTCTGCTTCACGAGGGATTACTCCCTCCGGCTGAGGAGGCAGCACAGTGGCCACTTTCCAGTCCTAGCACAAGAGGCAGCATCAGTATAAAGCAAAACCTAGCAGGCAATCGAAAAACAAAAAGAGATAACAAGAATACGACCTCAGGCAGAGGGCAACTCGCACAGAATGGAGGCACGGCTGAGTCACCCAGGAGTTTCTCCTTGGCTATATACTTGGTCAGCATCCGAAACCTCCTGTCCACTTCACCCGAAGAAATATTTTCTCAGGATATGCGGGTGACGTCTTCAGCACCGGTCCAACAGTACATCGGATGCGCCCTAGCCTACAGCGGCTGCACTCGACGACGAATCCAGGTGCGAATGAGGTTTGTGCCGCCCACTTCCTTCCCTCGGATGAGTTGAAGGTCACAAACACGCTTGTACAGAACCTCAGTTTCTTCAACTTTGCCGGGCATCACCGTGTTCTTCCACGTCCTCCTCCTTTTGCACTCCGCCTTTGAATCAAAAGGTGCCAGTCTGAAGTGCTCATTGTCGCCTTCTAGTCGCGGATGTAGAACCATTTATCCCTCCATCCTTAGACGGATGCATTGAACTTGATGGAGAAATATTGGACATTGGGGTCTACATGGTCCCGTAGCCTCCTATATCATAGACTACTGAACCAGAGCCCGATTTCCACTTCAATTTGAAGAGCTTTTTTAAAAGACCAAAGTGTGGCTCGATTCCGAGCCAGCACTCGCAAAGAGTGATGTAGTAAGCAATGTGGATAATGGAGTTGGGGGTCAGCTGATGGAGCTGGAGCCCGTAGAAGCAGCGTAACCCTCGCACAAACTTGTGGAGGGGGAGAGAGAGAGTCCATGAATGACAAACACGAGAAACATCACCCGGAATCTGGCAAGGGGATCATGGAATACCTCGTCGCCAGGCATTCGGCAATCGGCTTCAGTGGCCGGAAGAGCGCCATCGTGGCGCCAGTTGAAGATATCCGTCTCCGTTATGGCGAACCGCCGCATGATCCATTAGTGACATGCATTCCCGCACCCTTCTTCTTGGCAGCTGCAGCAGCAGTACGAGAGCCCGTAGCGGCAGCGCCCTTCTTCTTGGCCGTAATGGTGGCGGCCGTAGATCTAGCGGCAGAGGCGCCCTTTTTCTTCCCCATCTTAAGCTTGCGGTGGGAGTGCAGAAAGTAGGTGGGAAAGGTTTTGAGGCCGTCCAACGCAGCAATAGAGGCGCGAGCAATGGAACAGCAAAAGAGCAACAATGGAGGTAGAGCGCGAGGGACAAGATGAATTGTGGGGAAAAATTACTGCACGGAGATCCCTACTTAAACTTAGCACAAATGCAATCCAACGGCCAGAAGCACAACAACCAGACGCATGGCGCAAATCAGGGTTGACGCGTGGCGATGCAAACGGTGAACCATCGCCCCACTTTTCCCATTACGCACGAGAATCAAGGAGACACAGTTAACGCAGAAGATTATGCATGCCTGGTCAAATCCAAGATAGAAATGGGGCCCCACCTTTGTCACGTCCTGCAAAAACGCTCACACAGGCAAACAAGGTCACCTCATCGTCAGCACTAACATCATCCGCTCCAACAAGAGCATCTTTTGACTAATCTAGTCCTCACTCGACTCTTCAACTTGACCAAGCACTCGGGGGCTACTCCTAATAGGAGAGCTGGCCACGCACCCGAAAACTACATGGACATGGAAACTTTTTGACAATGTAATTGTTCTTAAACCCCTCACTCGAATCACCGATTTGATTATGGACTCGGGGTCACTCCCATAGGGAGCGCTGGAAGCATATTTGGTTGAACAAGGCAAAAGACGACAACAGTCGAAAACATTCATTGTCCCCACTCGAGTCTATGACTCGAATAGACACTCGGAGGCTACTCCCATAGGGAGAGCTGGCCGCGCACCCTATGATTTTCTTTTACTAAATGTGCGATTGACTACGTCCACACTCTAAAGCATTGGTGACTCCGCCTCATATTTTCCCAGCAAGGAGACTGCGTCTTCTATGCCACCCGAATCATCTCCTCAATGACAAAATTCAGATGCCACGCTTGCAGCATGAAGATAAGACCTGAAGAAGGCCTCGGAATGCACCTGCTGTGCTCTACCAGAAATAATCCATGCCTACAGGTACGATGAAATAAGCCTTGAAGGACGCATCGAGTGCTCACACTTATATACTGGGATTCGATTCTATAAGACCTCCACGGCATGAGTCGAATTACGCCAGCACTTTTCCGAATTCGAGTCCGGGGACTCAAGTTCGAGTAGATTGCATTGTTTTTCCCTAAGGCAGTTAATTGATCCAGTACATTGGATGAATCAAGCATGCATATCGATAATCCCTATGACATAAACTAAAGCACCCGAAAACATATTTGGCTATGCACTCGAAGGCTTCATAGTCTCGACTCGAATCTGTGATTCGACCGGACACTCGGGGGCTACTAACGTGGGCATACCCTACAGGTACTCGTGATCAGCATATACGGTTCAGGCCAGAAGAAGCCCACGATGTTGCTAAGGCCCAATTGATATTCGGGTGACCTGGGAGACTTCGACTCCTTGGAGAACACAGCGAGATACAAGATATAAGTTTAAAGGGAAAACCCTAATATGTAATCGACTCGGCCTGCTTACCAAGACCTATCCTATCTATATAAAGGCTAGGAGGGGGTAGCGAGGAGGATATCCGCAACCCTAGTTTCCACACCATCACCAGATTGCATCCGCGCACCCCTGTAACTTTCGACTCCTCGATAATTCCAAGAGCAGACAAGCAGGAGTAGGGTCCTCTACGAGGCCTGAACCTGGGTAAACCTCGTGTCACCTATGTGCTTGTTTGCTAGCCAATTGATGTCTCTAGTGCTCCCCACTTCCTCGAACCTACGTCCATCTACGATGGGCATTGATGACTTAACCCCTCGTCATAGGCCGTGACAGAAAAAATTTCAGTAAGTAGATGACGTCGTAGACAGCGAACATGACATCAGCAAATGTTGCTAACGGCAGCTTGCGGTGCCGTCCACCACGTGGTATCGTTCATGACGAAATAAAAACGTCATGAAAGATCGGGCCTAGGCCGGGCCAGTCCTGTTTGTCACGATGAAATTTGAGGAATGTCACGGACGGCCTGTGACGTTTTTAGACAAAAAAAGTCACCAATTGAATTATGACGCGAGGTGAGTGACCTATTTTTGTCGTAGAATTTGTCATGGATGACCATCTACGACGTTTTGACCTCTATCCATGACGATATTAGATCGTCATGAACCGCCCAAATTCTTGTAGTGTAGTACAATTGCTCCTTGAGCTGTATCGAGAGGAGGAAGAAGATGAAGTGCTTCTGCCTCTCTCTCCCTCTTCTACTTGCTTGTATCTCAAATGAATTGAACCTCTCCTTGGAGGTCCTGATGCACCTTATAAAGGGGTGGCCAGGTTACATCTAGGTCTTACGTGGCTTAAATATTCCTAGCATATCCTTGTACCGAAGTCATTAGTTAGGCTAGATCCTTTTCCCATCATGGGTCTCTTGATGGGACCCGACCTGCGCCCATCCTCTCTGACCATTGGTGGTCTGACACTGTCCCCTCTGGTAATCCTGCATCTAGACCTCGTTCCGGATTTTAGGGGCATGCTTGATGATACGTCCATTTTGCATCACTATTCTATATCATAATCTACTGTTATTTATTGATATATTTCATATTAAGAGATGATACTTATGTTATTTCATATATTTATGCATGGTTGATGACTTTTGGAGGATGAACCACTAAAGTCAGGATTATGATGGAAAAGGCACTGTCCAGGTGCAAAATTGGCGAAGATCAGAAAATCCCAGAAAATATACGGAAATTCTTATTTTTCCAGAAGACGAAGGAGGCCAGGATAGGAAGTGGAGATGGGCCACAGGGGGCCCACACCACCCCCTTGCGCGGGCCACCCTAGCCCACCTCGAGCATCGCCCTTGGCGTATATAATCCCCTTGAAACCCTAAGACTCAGGGAGCAACCACAGAAAGGTTCCGCCGCCTCTGCGGGGCAGAAACTACAGAGAGAGAAAGATCTCTCCAACTGGCAGAAATCTGCCGGGGAAATTCCTTCCCGAAGAGGGGAGATCGTCGCCATCAACAATGTCATCAAGCTAGACTTCATCGGGATCATCATCATCGTCATCTCCACCATCATATCCACCAGCACCATCACCACCACTCCGTACCGCTGTAACAATTGGGTTGAATCTTGCATAGTTCTTAGGGAAACTTTCCCGGTGTTGATTACTTGCTATAGTTGATGCTATTAAGTGGAACCATTGAATTATTATTCATGTTCAGATTGTTACTTATCATTATTTCATCTCTGATCTTGATCCATAATATGTCTCGTGAGTAGTTCGTTTAGTTCTTGAGGACATGGGAGAAGTCATGTTGTTAGTAGTGGAATTGTGTTGAGAAAGATTCAATGGTTTGATATTTAAGTTGTGGTGTTATTCTTCTAGTGGTGTCATGTGAACGTCGAATACATGATACTTCAGCTTTATGGGCCAAGGGGAATGCATTGTCTATTTCGATACTAATCATGGGGTTGCTGGAGTGACAGAAACCTAAACCCCTGTTAGGAAACCTTTGCACAAGGGAGTGTGGGATCTCAAAGTTTAAGGCTGTGGTTAGGTTTTTATCTTAATTACTTTCTTGTAGTTGCGGATGCTTGCAATGGGTATAATCACAAGTATGTATTAGTCCTACAAAGGTCAGTACATTAGCATAGGTTCACCCACGAAACACTTATCTAACCAAAGAAGATTAATCAACTATATGAAGTGAAAGCACTTGAAATATTCCCGTGTGTCCTCGAGAACGTTTGGTCATCTTAAGTAATACAACCGGCTTGTCCTTTGCTAACGAAAGGATTGGCCCACTTGCTGCCATTATTATTATTGTCTTTTATTTACTCATACTTTATTTATCTGCATTATCAAAACCCCCTAAAAATCCGCTTGCTAAGTATTTGCAGAGAATTCCTGGTCCACACCACTTGTCAACACCTTCTGCTCCTCGTTGGGTTCAACACTCTTACTTATCAAAAATAGTGCAATACACCCCCTATACTTGTGGGTCATCAAGACTATTTTCTAGCACCGTTGCTAGGGAGTGAAGCGCTATTGAAGAGTGGAACTAGTAAAGGAAACTTCTACTATGAGTATTGTTTATTTCTATTAGTTACTTTATTTCAACATGGATAATTCACTTAGGTTCTTATTTCATAATGCTACTACCACAGCTAAGGTAGTAGATGAACCACCACCTTCTGAAAATGATACTTTTAAGATACCTACAAAAATTGTTTATCGTGTTATGGATAACTACTATTTTGGAGATGGTACTGTCCATACCGGTGATCATTTTCTCTTTATACACGGATTATGCGGATTTTTAACTATGCATGTATTACAATAGATCAAGTTAAGAGGAAATTATTCTCCTTATTATTGAAAGGCAGAGTTGAGGAATGGTTTAAGCTGCTAAAGAATGGTCAATTTCTCGAATGGGATGAAATTTTACCTCTCTTTTATTCCAAATTTTATCCTCCTAGTGAGATTCATAAAGATCAGAATCAATTATATAACTTTTGGCTCGTGATGGAGAGAGCACCGCCCAAGCTTGGGGGAGATTGAAGTTACTAATGCTCAAATGTCCTATTCATGATCTCCCTAATAATATTATTATCAATAACTTTTATGCAAGGCTTTCTCTTCATGATAAGGATCTATTGGATGCTTCTTGTGCTGGATCATTTACCGGTATGGAAGAAGAAGCTAAATGGGATCTTCTAGACCGTATTCAAGACAATGCTGAAGCATGGGAAAATGATAAAGGAAGAAAGTCAGGTATAAATTATGATTATGAATGCATTAAATCTTTTATGGGAACTGCTGACTTTCATAATATTAGTGTTGCTTATGGTCTTGATTCTCAAAGTATTGCAAATTGTTTTAAGGCATTTGCCTCTTATATTGAAATTCCTAAAAAGAAATGGAACAAGTATCATGAGCCATATAAAGATAGAGTTAAATATGTTCCTGCTAGAAATACTGAAGTTTATACTGCTAATCTTATTTTACCTGAACCTTACATCGAGAAAATACCTTTCCCTATTAAGGTAAAGGAACATTCTGTGATAGCTAGTATGGTTAACAAAAGTACAAATAAATCTATCGAACCTGATGAAAAAATAGATGTTGAACCTGAAGTAGCAAATGTGAAAGACTTTGTCACTAAACATTTATAAGATGGACACATTATCCTTTGTAAGGATACTTCTAATATTTGTTGACATAGTAGTATTAGGAGAGCTAGTGTCCCTGTGTTTACTGTTAGAATAAGTGATCATTACTAATATGGTCCATGTGACAGTTATATCGTTAAATTTATTCGTGATGCTGAAAGTTATTATGAGAGAGGGAAAAGTGTTTTTATGTATCACAATAATATTAAGTTTCCTCTCTATATGCTGAAAGTATTTATGTTGCACTTGTTTTTCCTTCCTATGTTGGTAGCCTCTGGTCTCAATAATTTATTTTCTTATCAAATTCCCTTGCATAGGAATTGGGTTAGACTTAAATATGTTTATATTTGCTTCTTAATGCTCTCCTTTACTTCAATCCATATTCTTATGTGAGCATCATTTAAATTATCATGCCCATCTTAATGGCTATAAAGAAAGAGCTTTTTGTGAGACAACCCAATATATTTTTGCTTTCAGTTTATTTTTGTTTATTTGAGTCTTGGAAATTATTGCTTCTGCAACAACCTATCCTTATCCTTTTTGTTTGGTTTTTGTGTTAAGATCAACCTCTAATGAGAGAGAAGTAAGATTTGGGAAATTGCTGTCCCAAAATAGATTTTTTGCGCGTCACTGTAAAAAACCATGGAAAATCCCAGAATGTCGTTGATGAGGGTTTAACTCGTCAATGCCCATTGTTATGGACTTGGGTTTTGGAGAAGGAGGGAGCGCTGGAGGCATCAATCGGCTAGCAAACAAGCACACAACGACACAAGGTTTACCCAGGTTCATGCCTCATAGAGGTCCTTACTCCTGCTTGTCTGCTCTTGGAATTAACGAAGGAATTGAAGATTACAAGGGTGCACAGATGCAATCTGGCAAGAGTTGTGGAAACTAGGGTTGTGATTATCCTCCTCGCAGCCCCTCCTAGTCCTTTATATATATAGGCTAGGTCTCGGGTAGCAGGTCGAGTCGGTTACAGATTAGGGTTTGCCCTTTGAACTTTCTATCTTAAGCTTCTTCTTGCCTCGCAATCAATCGAGAGTCCGTGGGCCAGTCGAATTCTTCATTGGACATTGGCAACGCCGTGGGCTTCTATCGTATCTGGACCGTATATGCCAAACTCGAGTACCTGTAGGGTATACCCATGTCGGTAGCCCCCGAGTGTCGAGTGGAATCATAGATTCGACTGGAGACTTTATGAAGCCTTTCGAGTGCATGACTGAGCATATTTTCGAGTGTTCTGTTTGTGTCATAGAGATTGTTGATATACGTCCTGATTTACCTGATGTATCGGTATCAGTTAACTGCCTTAGGGAAAAACAACGCAATCTAATCAAACTCGAGTCCCTAGACTCGAATTCAGAAAAGTGCTGGCGTAATTTGACTCAGGCCACGGAGGTCTTATAGGAGTCGAATTCCAGTGTATAAGTGTGAGCACTCGACGCGTCCGTCAAGGCATGTTCATCGCGCCTGCAGGGACGGATATGTTTCTGGTAGTGCATAGCAGATGTGTTGCTAGGTCTTATTCAGGTGTTATCTTCACGCTGTAAGCGCGACATCTAAATTTTTTGTCATCGCGGAGATGATTCGGGTGGCCTAGGAGACATGATATCTTTGTAGGGAAAATATGAGGCGGAGTCGCCATAGCATTCGAGTGTGGATGTTATCAAGATATAGTAAGATGTACAAGGAAAATAATCATAGGGTGCGTGACCAACGCTCCCTATGGGAGTAGCCCCCGAGTGCCTATTCGAGTCAGAGACTCGAGTGGGGATGAATAACAATTGCGACTGTTGTCGTCTTTGTTGCTTGTTTCAGTCGAATATGCTTCTGGCGCTCCCTATGAGAGTAACCCGTAATTCACAATCGAATCGTTAATTCGAGTGATGGGTTTGTCTTGAATGCTCATACACCTGCATAAAAATTCTTTCGGGTGCGCGGCCAGCGCTCCTGTTAGGAGTAGCCCCCGAGTGCTTGGTTGAGTCGAAGAGTCAAGCAAGGACTAAAGTAGTCCAAATCTTCAGCTGCTGGAATTGATGGCGTTGGTGCTGACGATGTGATGACCTCATTTGCCCGCGTAAGCGGCTTTGACAGGACGTGACGAGCGATGGGTCCCACTTTCTGACTTCGATTTGACTGGGCATGTGCAATCTTCTATTTTAACTGCGTCTCCTCGATTTCCGCGCGTAATGGGGGTAGTGCGGGATGGTTCATGATTCACCCTCGCCACGTGTCGATGGCGATGTACGCCACAGGTCCTGTAGGGTTTCTGCTGGCCGTTGGATGGCATCCGCAAGGAGGTTAAGTAGTAGCACAGATGCGGTAATTTTCTCCATCTCTCTTCTTGCTCGTGCCTCCTTCGTCATTCTGCTCCCTTGCGCGCTTCCCCTTCGCGGCACTGGACCAACTCTGTTTTTTCCCTAGTTACTTTCTCCGCTCGCACCGCCATCGAAAGATGGGTAAGAAGAAGGGAGGCACTGCCGCTGGATCTGTGGCCACCATTGCCGCCACCAAGAAGAAGGGCGGTACCACCACCATGGGCACCAGCGCCACCAGCGTTGGGAAGAAGAAGGGTGCGGGCACTCGTGTCACCAACGGCGCCTGGCACGCTTCCATCATCAAGTCTTCCGAGCTGCATCTTCATCATCAAGATGGAGCTCTCCGCCCGCGGAAGATAACTCGTGGGTGCCTGGCAACGAGGTAATCCCCTGTCCTCCTCTGGGTTTTCGAGTGATGTTCCTTGCGTTCGTCATCCGAGGTCTCTCGCTTCCCCTGCATCCGTTCTTCAGGGGTCTTCTTTATTTCTATGGGCTCCAGCTGCACCAGCTGTCCCCAAATTCCATTCTCCACATCTCTTGCTTCATCACACTTTCAGAGTGCTGGATCAGAATCGAGCCACACTTTGGCCTCTTCAAGAGGCTTTTTAAGCTCAAACGTCAGTCGGCGTCTGGTTCGGGAGTCTACAACATAGGAGGCTGTGGAATCCACGTCGACTCCTCCACCGTCTACTTAGACATCAAGCTCACCGCATCTGTCTAAGGGTGGAGAGACAAGTGGTTCTACATCCGCGACCAAAAGGCGATGGAGAGCACTACGGACTCGTGCCCTTCGATCCCGTGGTGACTTGCAAGAGGAGGCACTCCTGGAAGAATGTCGTGATGCCTGGTGAGTCCAAGGAAACAGAGGTGTTGTATAAGCGCGTCTGCGACCTTGAAAGCCGCATAGGCGAAGAAGAGGGTGGCGCCGCTCTCATCCGTACGTGGTTGCGCCGCCGCGTTCAGCCTCTGCAGGCCAGAGTCCACCCGATTTACTGCTGGACTGGTGCCAACGATGTCACTCGCATATCCGCGGAAGGCATTTCTTCGGGTGAGGTAGACAAGAGGGTGTGATTGGTGACAAAATACACTACCAAGGAGGTTATCCCAGGAGAACCAGTCGTGCCTCCTTTCGACGCCTCTAACCCTCCTCCTGAGGTAGGTACATCGGTGATGTTGTTGGTCAACCCAAAGCACTGAGCCCATTGGCTAAGTGTTAAAGTATACTCACAGTTCATAAGGCGGAATTTGATTCAATCAACTCTAGGCCTTTGTTCCTCTGAACAACCATAAGGATCCACTATGTGTGTCAAGGTGCTGAAGAACTCAAGTTTCAAGCGGCGGTATGTCGCAACATACTGAAAGACAAAATTGTACAAACCAACATTGTTGCAAAGTAAATCGAAATTAGCATGAATGCCAAGTTGGTTCAGGATATAGGGAGACACCCACTTGGTTGACTTGATCTCTTGAATTTTGAGACGATCGAAACAGGTGAGATGGAACTCCTCGGTGAACTCGATGCAAAGTGACTCAGGGGTTAACGTATCAACGTGTGGCACAGAGAACTCCATAACTATCTCACGTGTACGACTCCTCATGTTCATATAATAAATATAAACAATACAAAGTAAATAAAGTTACTAATAATTTTTTTGGTCCAGTAGAAAAATAGGATAATTTATTCTCTAGACTAACTACAAAAGAAATATCCTCTAAAAACAATGCTAAAGATACTTAGTATCAAGATTGAATCTAGAACAAGACCCATGTCTAGATTGACAATGATGAATGATTAAGCCAAGCTTTTGCAGTAATAAGTTGAGGATCGGAGAAGAATGAAACCTTAGATTGTGTGAGTACGAAGAATCGAAGAAAAATTGAGTAAATTTGAAGATCCAATGGAGATGGTTTGAAGTTTGGAGGAACAAGAAAGAAAAAATAGATGAATTGGGATTTTTAGGTTACCTCCTCTAGAAGATTATGTCGTCCGCATACTCGGTACGTGCGGGCGGTACGGCCAGAGCCCGCCCATACCGGGTGGCTTACCTTGGAGGCGACAACTGCTCTCAGGCGGTGCACTCAGTACGGGCGCGCGCACCCGTACTGCTGGTCGTTATCGTTGCGGTCACTTTGCCTGAAATCTAATGTTTTGCTCAGGGGCACGGTATGGGAGCGCGGTACAGGTGCGTCTGGCCGTACCAGTGGTTGTTATCGCCGCTGATTCCTTCGGCAATTATCAAAATTTCTATCCCCCATTTGCCTGAGGTGGTACGGGCGCACGGTACGGGCCACTCCGGCCGTACCAGTGGTTGTTATCGACACTGTGAACTACAACAAACTCAAAAATTCTATTAGTAGCTCCGTGCGTCTTCGCACATCTTATCAAAAGGTTAGATAGCAGCAGAAACACTAAGTAATGATCCAACAATAATTCTTAGGTCATGTGTTAGTAAAATATAATATAGAGGATCACCTTATTTCTTCTCCTCTTTTCTTTAGGTCTTCTCGAACACTCTTTATTAAAAACAAAAAAAAAACAAAAACTAACACGAAAATAAAACATAATAAAAACTTAGAGAAAATTTATTTCACATTGGTTGCCTCCCATGAAGCGCTTCTAGTTAAGGTCAATTAGCTTGACCTTGATGGAAATCACTTAGATTTGGGGAGTGGAATGCCCACTCCAAAATAATTTGCTTTTAAAGTAATCACACCACCATCATCATTAGGCTTGGCCTTCTTTTTCCTAGGGAAGTGGACTACAAACGGATCTCTAGATGGTAGCCCTATCCTTACATTCCCTTCATGTAAATTAATTAGAGCTTTAATAGTTCTTATGAATGTCCTACCTAGAATCATAGGTGCTATTGGATCTTCAGCCATGTACACAATAACTAGATCAATAAGAGCATGACTTTCTTTAATTCAACAACTATATTTTCTTTGATCCCAACAACTTGTTTATAAGTACAATAAACTAGATGGAGTCTTAATTCAGTTGTAACAAATGCCCAAATTTATTTTATCAAATAGGCTATTGGAAATTGTTGAGACACTTTCACCAAGATCACAAAGTGTGGATGTCTCACTAACTCCCAACTTAATTTTAATAGTGGGCTCAAATATATATTCTAGCTTAGCTAGAAGCTTATCAGCTAGTCTTTTATACTCCATTTGTAAATCAAGCACCTTAGATTCTACTTGTTGTATAAATTGTTGGAACATAGCATTGTTACCTTGTTCTATACCAGGATTCTTAACGGTGATCATCTTCAATAGATATTCCACTGTATATTCCGGCATTGGCGGGTTGCTATAATCTATCTCTTCAGACTTTTCATATTTTGTTACCACCCTCATCATTTTGAGGTCCTCTACCGGATTTGGCTCGGGTTTGCCGGCGAACTTTGATAGTATGAGAGCTTGGCTCTCGGCCTCTTTACCCAGCTGAGCCTCCACGGTCTTTGTTCTTTCCTGTAGATCCTACACATCATTTCTAATTGCAACGACCTGGTTAGATAATCTTCCTAAACTACTTCATGGTTCTCCATAATCTTAATAAGAATATTGTTTTGTTCGGTTTGAGCTTGCATAAATGTTCTAATAGTTTTCTCAAACGGGAGTTTGCCATGATTTGCTCCATTAGTATTATCATAATTATTATAAGGAGCTCCTGCAAGATTAGAATGATATTTTTGAACATTAGAAGCATAATTATTTTTCCATGCAAGATTAAAGGGAGTGCGAGCTATAAAATTAATATCATTAACATCAGTAGTGATAACGTTAACTTGGGTATCTTCATTACCCTTTACTAAGCTAAGAAACTCATCTACCTTAGGTGTAAGCTCTTCATTGTTTACCTCGCTAATTGAACTTACTCTCTTCGAGGTTCTTTCTACATGCCATTAGACATGGTTATTTTGCATATCATCCAGTAACTTCTTTGTAACACTTATTTGTTTTCCCATGATCGTTCCTCCTGCTGCAGTATCTAGCATAGACTTAGACATTGGGTTAAGACCATTATAAAATAAATGTAATATAAGCCATTCCTCCATCCCATGATTAGGATAGTTCATTACGGCTTCTTTCATCCTTTCCCATGCAAGCGCTAGTGGATCACAGTCTTCTTGTCTAAAGCTTGTAATGTTGGATCTTAGCTGCATAGTCTTAGCTGGGGGGAAATTAGTCATAAACAAATTAGTTCATTCCTCCCAAGATTTAATAGTGTCCTTTGGTAGAGCTAGCAACCAATCCTTAGCCTTTCCTCTAAGAGAGAAAGGGAATAATCTTAGCTTAGCAGCATTTGGATCTACGTCTTTAATATGCATCATGTCACAAATCTCAGTAAACGTATTTAAGTGCAATCCCAAATCCTTAGAAGATGAACCTCCAAATTGGTTTTGTTGAACCAAACTTAAAAGGTTAGGTTTTATCTCATATGTTTCTGCATCAACTGCGGGTTGAGTGATGGGTGCACGAATAAAATCATCGGTGGGAGTAGCATACTCCCCTAATCTCTTTTGAGCCATGGCTATTATGTTTTTGGTAATTTTTAAGTAATGAAAAACAAATAACAAGTAACTAATATTTTTGGGTTTTCAAAATAGATAACAAGAAAGTAAACTAATAACAAGAATTAAACTACAACTAATAATAAAACTAAAAACAAGGTCTCTAATGACCTCACCAGGATACCGAAATTGCTTCCCCGGCAACGGCGCTAGAAAAAGGGTTGATACCTTCGATCTAGATTCACGAATGTAGTATGATAGATTTTTCCCTAGAAGACCTAGGTTTAATCGAACCATGGAAAGCACTTATAAAAGGTAACAAGAAAGGACACGTCTACAAGACTTTGTTTGTTCGTTTTACCTTAGATGACTGGACCAATCTAGTTTACTTTATAATGGGGTTAAATCAATGGATGGAGATAGGCCAGGGTTGAAGATCCACCTGCAGTTGCACATCAAATGTGATGAAAGATAATAATAAGCATAGTCATGTATAATGTTTATATTGAGATAATATATTATGGGCAACACATCCTAATATTCTAGAGCCCCCATGATGCAGCGGGCATAGCAATAGAGTTTTAATCCAATCGAGAAAACATCGAAGCCACGGGTTGCAAACGATTATTAAGTGTAAACACAGATTAAAGCTTTAAGTGCTGATGTTGTTGTTGATCCTGAATGGGGCGCTAAGCGAAGACTGTACTTCCCTTTCTGTCACTAAGTTTCCTATGAGATCGCCGCTAGCCAAGTATCTCATCTCAAGCCTTTATCAGTCTATGGGATCTTGGGTACCTACAAGTCCACGGATCAAGGTGAGAGAAAAAGAAACAAAAGATACAAATCACGAATCCAAACAAAATACAATTCTTCTATGATCTAGATGCATATAATTGCAGCAAGGTTTCTCTCCAACCCACAACCCGTGAGGATACTCACTCATAACAAATAGATCGGAGATAGAAAACATCATGCAAATACTTAGATTGAAATCAAATATTTTTACAATGGTCGCCAAATCACAAGGAGATCTAAAAGTACAAAGAAATAGCTATGGCTAGTGGAGGGATGAATGGATGGTGGAAGTGATGGACAATGGATGAACTATGGATGAACAATGATGTGGATCTCCTTTGGGGGTGTTGTGATACAATATGAGAATAGCGGCTCTCTGGCCGACGGCTGGAGCCTCAAAATATATAGGCGTCTTCACGAAAATTGTAGGGTTTGACGAGACGAAGCCGTCGCCACCTGCTATGGGCGGGCGGTACAGGCGGACTTCGCCCGTACCAGTGGGCATTAAGCGTTCTGACGCCTTGGTTGGCTTCTCCAATTACTTGGCCATGTGTACTTCCTCAAAATCCTACACTATGACTCCTTATTTCGCCTTAAAAGTAGTAATTTCCTGCACAACATAAATCAAAGAAGTATTTGCATATATTTGCAATTATTAGTCATTAGTGTAAAGGTTGAGAGTTTATTTGGCGATTCCTTGACCAAAAATAACATTTAAAGGAAGTGGAAGATGGCAAAAATAGGAGCCATGCTCATTTTTTGGAAATAGGCACTTTATTACTTAACAATAATGTTTATACCCGGCCTCTGCATAGTTAGGATGCATACGGATCAACCACACAACTCGTGAACAAAGCAAAAGTATCAGCATTACCAAACATGCTACAAAAATAAATAAACCGTCTCGAGCTATGGAAGATCTATCTACAGATCACGCTGTCATCCATTTCGGGAGAAAATATTCCTCGTCATGTCCGCCAATCACGTACATCCCTCAACAAACAAGTCGCGAAACTTCATACGTTAGAGAGTTGTCAGTGATCGGAGGATAGCCATGGCTTTAAGATAACCTGCAGGGAAGAAGACACAATGTTATTAAAAATCTTGTCATTTCATAGCCAAAGCGATCAAATAATGGCAAGCGCTCCCACCCTAAACAAAGTCATGTATTTATCCTCTATCCCATACAACCGGTTACCAAATACATTAGTCACCTAACATGAAGGAGATAAACCATAGGCTACTTGGATGATTGACCATATACATTGGCCACTGAATGCAGGATTGTCTCATCATGGTGACAAAAAAACACATTGTGTACTTCCATGCCAATTCCTCTTAACAAGATTATCTTTTGTAAGAATTACTTCCTTACGGAGATACCAAGCGAATATCTTCGTTTTTAGGGATATTTTCATCTTCCAAATTTTACTATTATCATTGACTAGAATATCAGGTTGAATCAAAACTCTATACATTGATTCAACAGAAAATTTACCACTCTCTATTAATTTCTATTTGAACTCGTCCACACCCTCCGACAGCTGTATCATGGATAATTGTTATAATAGATTGTTCCAAGCTACCAGTCTAGGACCTATGAGACTTCTTCTGAATGACACATTAGAAGGATTAGGTTCCATTACTATGGAAAGTGTATCCCCTTAATATTAAAGAGAAGTTTGGCCAATACTCGAATATAGAGCTACATAATGTTCACGAAGAGAAGTTTGGCCAAGCGACTTATCTTCCCAGAACCTAATCTGCGATCCATCCTTAATATTGAAAACACCAAAACGGAAGAAATGATTTTCGGACGCCAGTCCAGCCTAAAAGTGTGAATCACCGGGTTTTCCAAACCACTTGAGACACAGCTTTGAAGCCAACATATTTTCTCCATAGAATGGTTTGCCAAACACCATCTTCTCTAAGTAGTTTGAAAATTCATTTACCCCAAAGCGTGGTGTTTTTGACTTGCAAATCATGTATGCTCAGTCCACCGTATTCTTTCGGTCGGCAAACCACATTTCATCTGGCCAGTCGATATTTCTGTTTTTCACTATCCCATTGACTTACAAATCATGTATGCGAGCCAGTCTGATGCACACATGTTGTGTTGCTGCTATACTTTCCAAAACAGAAAGGATGAAGCGCTAGTTGAAATCATAAATTCTTGTTACTTCTTTTATAAAGATTGTGGATTGACAATGTACGTACCACTAATTGATATCTAATGAATTTTCCATTAAGAAGAAACGAAATACAGAGCTTAGATACAAGCCAATTTTGCATCCAACGAAGCATCATTCAAATCCGTGGTCCTCATCAACGATGGGGAGATCCATAAACTTAATTGGGGTAGAACCGCTGCCAAATCAACATGACTGGTCATCGGAGAGCGAAATTAATCTCCTCTGCAATAATGACACAAAAATTACCAGCTAGCATCCCTCAAATCTGTTTCTATTAATGCTTGCGCCACGAACTTGGAAATATGATGAAACATCTGTTCCATATAGAAGCAGATGCTCGTGGGTTCCTGATTTTGATGCCGATCGGATGTGATGTCTTTTAAAGGAAATTCTAAAGAGTATACTATTAAAGTAGATGGAGTATTGACTGGAAATTACAGATCATTTGTTATTACTACTAGCAAAATACCCGCGCGTTGCGGTGGAAGAAGTTAGTCGTTGCTGTGCCGGTGGTGAGTTTTTTTAAAATCAGTGGCACGTCTCAGTATAGACCGTTTTTTAACTTGCTCGGTGACATCCTCCATCAATATAATTGATTGTTTTAATTCGCAAGTAGAATATTTCCTTTATAACCCCCTCTTCCTCTTCCTTGGCGTACTACCCTTTTATCTCCTCGTGAACTGTGTGTCGCTGCCGGACCATCCCGTTTAATTAGCCCACACATTTAGTTTATTATCAGCCCACACAATCTCTCACAATCAGGCGAGAACCAAAAAAGATCTTTCGCCCATAGCTTCCGTTAAATCAGGCCACAATCTCTCTGTTTAGTTGCTGTTTGTTTTGATCTTTCCCTTTATTCTTGCTGATAACAAGTGGTAGCGATTGTAATATAAACTGGTGTTGATCCTTGTAATGCAGCAGGGTGGGACTAAACACGAGGGTACCGAGTTTAGTTACACGATTAAAGCAAGCTAGGTCGAGCCTTGCAATCACGCTCCAGATAAAATCAAATGAAGCATGATAGTTTTCATGAAAAACAAAGTGGGATAGTGTGAGCAGACGGACACCCATATCAAATCGTCTTATTCATCCACTCTAGCTAGGCAATGGGGAGAAAATGTGTTTGACAAACACATGTACCAAGAAGGTCGCCGCCGCCGCACCGATTTTCATGGACCATGGCTGGCAAGGTCACTCGTGTAGTGGGACAAAGGTTGCTGATTAGAAAAAAAGATGGATCAAATTAGACCGGATGCTACTGTACTTCATGACACGGGGTTTGTACTACAATCCTCGACAACCAAAATTTCATCATAGGATCCTAGATATTTTCAAAAACATTCTACATCACATGAACTAATATGCTTTCAATCTCGGTGCAAAAGTTCAGTACATGCATACCTCTTGTGATATATGTGTTGTGTTAGCTCCTCTCCAAGGCCTCGTTCGGTTAATCCAAGTTTAGGGCGGATTGAAGTGTATTAGAGAGGATTAGGGAGGAATTTAACCTAAATGGGATCTAATCCACCTCGATCCAAGCCAATCCCAGACAATCTTCTAGGAACCGAACAAGGCCTAAGATGGTGAGAATACTGCCCCAATTATTCGATGTGATCAAAAAATAAACTGGGCACACGATTTTATAAACAACACATCAAAAATATCTAAAATTAGAAGAAGAAAAATCATCTCTTCCTGCAAGTGCAACATTTCAACAAAATAATACAATTAAACCTACATCTAGTGCGTGCTGCCTGCTAGCTAATTCAACAAAAGATTAGCTAATTCAAATGGTTAATTATTGAGTGAAAGGAGACAAAAACAGCACTATGATTCACCATTTTCAACTGTTGCCTGCAAAATCAGAAGGATGTTCGTATCTGCTTTGTGCCTACTATAATTCATCGACATGTGATGGCTTGTCCTGTCTTGCAACAGCAGCACACCCGCCGCCCTGCCACCATCTAGTTTACTCACTTATCCTAGTATGGGTAGAAAATCCAAGTCTGTAGCAAAGAATACTAAAAGAAAATGCATTAGTAGTAGTATGGTAAGCAATTTCAGTTCAGGTCGTTTCCCGATCTCCGCAGACCTCAGGTATCACCCGCTAAAAAGTCCTGCCGCCGCCTGTGCTTCTCATGCTCTGATGCGTCAAGGTCGAGGAGCAGGGGCCGGACAATGCCTGCCGCCGGGAACATCACGTTCCCTCCCATCATTTCCATCCGTATTTGGCCATCGTTGTTTCGCGTGCAACGCCTACCCCGACAAGCGGCCCCGCGCGCTGGCGCCCTCCGACCTTGGCGCTGGAGCTACTAGTGAACCTCATGTATCCAGGTACAAAGGTACCAATTCATCCATGTCGCTACCACCTGTCCCCATATCCTCGTCCTCAAAGCGGCGTTGCACGACGACGACTACAACGCAGCCCGCCCTTCCGGCGAGTTCCCACGTCGAAGGTCGGCTGCGCAAGGTTGGGAATCAAGGCAGGGAGACATATTGGTTCCATAGGGATATGAGGATATGTGATTCGATCTGTTTTCGAGAGTAGGCAGCCTCGCCTAGATCGTTCCCTGAATTTATGGGTTGGAGGAAGGAGTTGTTTTCCTCCAAGACAGCTTAAACCAAAGAAGGAAGGGTCGGGCCCATGACCCTCGTGTTTGACTTGCGGTGGCAGTATTGGCGTGGTCGATGGCGTGGCCATCATCCTGAGTCAGCCGATAATCCCGTGTATCAAAATGTGTAATTGCTGCCCTCCATGGAGCTCCTAGCATCCAAAGGTGTAATTGCTGCCCCCCCCATGGAGCTCCTAGCATCCACGACTGCTGTGGACCGTCAGATCGCTCTCCAAGAGAACATTCGGGCCGTCCAAAGCTGATAAGACCATTCTGCCCACCCCTGTAGAAAAAAATGGCCCGCTGCGTGCCCCCCGGGTTTTCTACCCAGACTGCTGTTGTTACTTGGCCAGGCCCCTTTGGCTCCCTCAGGGAAACGGATGGGCCCACACATCGGCCTCGTTGTTGTGCTTTTCGGTGGCCTGCTAGCGGGTGTCCCTCGCCTGGAGAGGCAGCGGTTGGTGCGTGCTCTATCGGGTGGGTTACGGTTGAGCCCACCGCGTGGACTGGCCGGCTCCTACCCGCTCGGACGTAGCTCCAGTCGCTAGTCGTGGGCCCTCTTTTATCTGCGCCCGGGCGTCAGCGACCTAACGCGGGAGGAGGGGACGTCGCGCTGGCCGCTTCAGCAGTAGAAATATCTTCTCGCTACCGCTGGCCCGGTGCCTACTCCTCCTTCCCAGCGGCTGTCTCGTTCCGGCGCTCGCAGTTCCCTCCCTCTTCCTCACCCTCGCTCGCTCGTCCAGCTCTGCTCCCTCGACTCCGCAGGTTCTTCGCGCCGGGCCGGTCGTCGGCTTCCTTCTCCTGTCTCGCCGGCGTCGCCGTTCCCTCGCCATGGATGCTTTATGTGGGGACTTTTCTTAGGGGTGAGTCGCTCCTTTTCCCCCCCGGGAAGGGTGGGGGCTCTACTTCTTTTCTTCCACACCGCGTCTCTGTCTTCGCTTTTCGTGCGGCCAGCCGCTCGGTGGCCGGTTTTGTCTGGGTGGGGATCTAGTGTTTTGGCGATATGCTGTTTTCCCGATTTGGTTTTTCCCCCTTTGATTCTTTCTGCTCCCCTTTTCGTTTGGTCTATTTCGGCTCGGTGGGGATCGACGCTTTGGCCAGACGCTGCTTTCTCGATTTGTTTTTACCCCGCTTATTCCTTCTGCTCCCCTTTTGGCCTATTCGTTCCTGGCTCGGTCGGGATCTGGGGATCCCCTTTTGGGTTTTGGGTTGCCCGTTTTTCGTCTTGGTCGGGATCTGGGCATCCCGATTTTCCTGCTCGCTGGGGATCTGGGACTTCTCTTTTTGATGCTCGCTTTTCGCCTCCGTTGGGGTTTCGTGTTTGGCCCTGTGCTTCCTCGTGCTGCGCTGGCGTCTTGCTGATCTTCTTTCCCTCTTCTACTTTGCAGGTGCTTCAGGCGCTTCGGTCGCAGCCGGTTGCTGGGTCGTCTTGTCGTCTCTACTCTCCTGGGGTTTTCGGTGAGCTCCACTTCTCTTTCCCTCGTGCCTAGAATTTGGTTCGCCTGCCTATGGCGAATCTAGTGTGCTCTATCGTACGGCTTTCCGGGTCAGCCTGCCCTTCATTAGCCGTGCGTTCGAGCTCCTGCAGATTTTCGAGTGAGGGCGTCTAGCTAGAGGCAATCTTGTATTTCCTATTTAGATTTGTTAGCCGTCCATGCGGCTGCCTCCCTTGCTTCTACGCTCCTTGTGACCTTCTGCTTGTAGCTGGTTGGAGAAGAAAAGCCTTCTTGCCTTTTCCTTGTATTGGTATGATACGCCAGATGTTCTATTGTTTGTACTTCCTTTCTATGCATGCCCCTGCAAAGGGAAGTTGGGAGAATTAGCAGAAGCATGGCTTTACTGTCTCCTGTTTAGACCATGTGCCTGATTACGATGCACTGCGCGAGACGGGTCTGTTGGTAGGATTAGAGGAAGCATACCCTCATTGCTTTATGCTTAGAGCATATGCTTGATTATAAAGTCTGTACCAGTGTTGGCCGCGCTGGTGTGCTTGCCTTAGCTTAAATTGGTACATGGAATACCCAAGTAAACATTGTGGCCCTGCTGATGTGATTGCCTTGGCTTACGTGGTACATGGAATATCTAAATAAACATTGCATGCTTTTTAGTATTATTGCCCAGCATATTAAACAGGTGTGAGGGTACCTAGGTTAATATAGCTTCTTCTGCCGCATTTTTTGGTACAGCCTGTTCTTTGTTCCGTTGGACCTGTGTGTCATAGGCCTTTTTGGGGGTGCTGCCCTAACTTGCTTTTGTTTCTTCCAAGTTTGTTCGGCCTGCGGGTTCTGCTGCCGGGTTCTCTTATACGGGTGATAACCTCTTCGTCTGTTCCAGGTTCGTCTTCCTATCTTCCTATCCTCCCACGTATGGTTTCTTTTTATACATATTGCAAACAAGAGCCTGTTGGCAGGACAATAAGATGGATCTTCCTATTGTTTCCTGCTTATACCATCCAGCTGATTATGTATAGGATATAGATCACACTCATCTGTTCCGTAGCAAAATATCCCTTCCTACGGGGAAATACGCCTTGTCTGATTGTTGTTGTTGATCTCTTTGGCGGTATTGATATGCTTGTCTCGTCTTAACAATCCCATGGAAACCCCAGATAAATATTGCATGATTTTTAATGTTTTCCTGCAATATGCTAGGCAGAAATTGGGGTGCCCAGGTTAATATAGCTTGCTGTGTCGTTTTAGTGATTGATTACAAACCATTCTCCGTTAAGCTGTACAAGGTTTTTATCTGTTGCTTTGATTGCGTGGTACAGAGCTTGTTTTCCTGCTGGTCTCGCTCACGTTCGATTTTTCTAGGTTGTTCCTGCTGTGGATCTTGCTGTCGGTTCTTGTTAGACGGGTGGCACCCTCTTTTCTTTGTTCCAGGTTGGCCTTCTTATCCTTTGCTGTACCGCATTTTTGCTTGTTTATATTGGTTCCTGATATATGCGTGCTCCCTGTGCTATTGTTTTTTTGTGTGCATGTGGTTAGTGTTGTTTGTACCTGTGCTGCTCTAGGATGTTTGTTGTCTGCTATTCCTCCATTCATTTGCTTGAGCTGGTTGCGTCTCGGTGTCGGCTGTCCTACCATTCCTACCTGCGTGAGGTGGGCGGGGATGGTTCCGTCCTTGGAGGCGTGGAACTTGGGATCGACGTTGCCCTCTTCGAGTTACCCTCTTTTTACCGCTGATTTCCCTTGTGATGACTACGTGATGGCTGGCTTCCATTACTTGCTGCTCCTGCTTTGCGCTTCTATCGTAAGAGAAGGAGGCTCGTAATTGACCTAAAACGTAGCAGTTACGCAGGTGTAGGACATGTTGTGTACATACCAAGAATCGAATTGACAGCAAAAAAACAAAATAGCCCTTCATTCTTTTGTGGCGCCAGTTCCCAATCCGTATTTGTTATGACTATCAACAGAAGCCAAGGACAGACCCTGAGCTCTGTAGGGTTGTACCTAAAGACAACGGTTTTTTCTGATGGGCAGTTATATGTGGCCGTGTCCCGTGTGACCTCCAGAAAGTCTCTGAAAATATTGATAGTAAATGAGGATAACACCTGTGGGTCGCAGAACAGGAATGTTGTATATTCGGAGGTGTTTGCCTCCTCTGGTCTGATTTGTTAATAAAAAAGTAGTTAACTGTTTGTATATAAAAAGGCTTGTACATTGTTTTGAAGTTATTTCTCTTGTTTCCTTGGGTTGATTAGATATTTCAAATACCGTTTGGGTGTTGCTCCCTTATGATTGCTGCATCGATCTTGCCTCATGCCACTCTTTTGTTGTACATACATGGATGCTACTGTGATGAGTGTGATATTCTGTGATATTCTATGGCTGCTTTTGCGGGAGAACTTTTGGCTTTTGTTTGGTTTCCTGGAGTATCCTTGCTTGCCGTGGCATCTTTCGTTGTATGTTCTTTTCTTCCCTGCCAAGGCAATCTGTAAACCTCTTCATTATTGTTCTTACTTAGTACTCTGTTTCCTAATTGCAGATGCCGATCACTCCACTAGGTGACCTTACCCCAGCTAGCAAGTACTGGACAATCCATGTGTATGTGACTCGCCTCTAGCAGCATCGTGAGTGCACGGATGATGGCCCTATAGAACACACTGACATGGTGTTCTTGGATGCACATGTGCTCTGTTATATTTACAGCCTTGTTATCTGGTACATCACTGCTCCTTTTGCCTGTCGGCTGTTGTGTGACACTTATTACCTCTGTATTCCAGGGAGGCCACGTGTATGGCGAGATCTCTCCGCTTCTGGTGCCCGAATTCATCGAGCGTATTCGAGAGGGCAAGGTTTATGAGCTCAAGAGGCAGATATAATGTGACCCTTTGACCGTTCTTCCCGCGCTTAGTCTTTCATCTGTAAGAATTGTAAATAGGCGGATATAATGTGCCTTCTGATTTTCCTGGAAAAACTCACATGTGATCTTTCAGTACCAACTTTTAAACAACTGTGATTTTTCTGGAAAAACTCACTTGTTTGAGCTTTCTGATACTCTGCCAGGAAGAGGTAGCTATCATCGAAGGCTCAAGCAGCAGCTTCTGACAGCTCGCTCAAGAAAAAAAAAACCTGAATCAGCAACAGGTTACAGTTTCTTCCTGCCTTTCCAGTTGGAACATCAGGACCTTAGTCTTACCATTCGGTGCCTTGGGTTCCTGTAGGGGTGGGTGATCATCATCAGCTCTGCCTGGTTCACATTTTGGTGTATATTTCGTTGATCTCTGCTTTGCTTTTTCAGGTATGGTCTTCCTGTTGGACAGATCGACAGTAGTTGCTTAGTATATAGTATCTGTAATCCATATGAACTAAGAATGCCATGGCTCCCTTTTGCTCTTTAGCATGTACTAAATATGGTTCTGCTGTGCGCCTCGCCTGGCTGATGGTTCTTAGCTAAACTGGTGTTGTTGTCTGCTTGCTCTTGTAATGCCTGCCTTAAGAGACGAGCTATCGTATGAGCTCCCTTTAGTCTTATTTTGTGCTGCCAGTGTTAGTCGTATGCTCCCTTTAGTCGTATGCTCTTGTAATCATTTGGTGCATCTACCTATGTTAGAACGCTTCTTCTACTGCTTGTGCTTTCTCTAAGAAACTTAACTGTGCCTTTTTCTTCATATGTAATCATCGGGTGCATCTGCCTATGTTAGAATCAGAGCAGACGTGTATTTTAATTTACTTCCTGATCTTTATCTTTCGTCTTCTTACTATTGCCAATTCTAGACGCATACAATGATCGAAAATACCGGGACGGTGCGTCAAGGCGCACCACTAAATCTAGTGGTTGGAATTCATTACCGGTGGCGGTCAGGATAATTACTATATTGATGGGAGGGTAAATTCATCTAAAAAAGAGTTGGACCGGAAGAAATAATCTATCTTTTATTATTACAGGTATTTACCTAGCTTTGGGATTTCCGGTTATGTGTGCACAATGCATTAATTATTCCATGGAATCCAGCCATCGTGTATGGCTGCATGCCTCCATGGTGTATGCATATGGAATGATTAAATACTAACCGATGTTGATGTCCATATATGGTGAGACTCTACCTCGATCGGCATAGACTCTACCTCGATCGGCACAGATGCCAATATTAATTCCATCGAATGTACCAATCTTGTATGGCTGCATGCCTCCATGGTGTATGCACGATGCGGAATTAAACCTCCCTGGAGTTGATGTGTATGCTGTGGGAAGAGTCGACCTTGATTGGATGAGTGCATCGACGGGAAAACGCCACCGGCACATGTGTGAGGACGGCGGCGGTAGACCTCGGTACGATTGCAGTCTACAAGTTGTAGCGGCCATGCTGGGAGAAAAAAAGGAAAATGTAATGGAAGGGGGAAGATTATTTTTATTGTAGTGGACATGGTGGGTAATTTTTTGATTAATATAATCTAGGGATTTCTAATTTTGTATCCCTGGTTCGTTAGTTGTACTCAGTTTTCACCAGTCGCTTAGTTTTCCATATTTTTTTCCTCCCACCATTCTGAAACCATCACATGCGCTTGGACGGGTGGATGGCGTCAGGTCAAAGGCTTGACCGTTACATGCTGACAGGTGGAACCGCGTTGGGCGGATCCTGCGTTGAGCGTTACGTTACGTTACCTCGACCGTTACATGCTAACATGTGAGGCCGTGTTGGGACGGGTCCTGCATACGTGGTGAAGAGTGGGGCCGTGTTGGGACAGGTCTTGCATACGTGGTGAAGGGTGGGGCCGTATGGAGACACGTTGAACCGGCCATTCTCGCTCCAAGCCTGAAACAGCTCCCACACCGCCCCTCCGCTCCGCTCCCACGCCGTCGTGCCCTCCTACCTAAGAGCCCCTCCTACCTTATGTTGTCCTCAGCCCCCGAGCCGCCCCCTCCCCCTAGCCCCCGAGCTCACTCCGGCTCTACTTTCTCCCCTGCTAGATCTACCCCTTTCGCGGAACAGTATGCGACACCGACGGGTGTACCGGTCCTCCCCGTCGAGCGCGGAGAAGATTGGGTGGAATCGAAGGGATCTAATGCATGGATTCCATCTATGTAAGTATTGTTTCCCTTTGTGTATTGATTATATACAGTAATTGAGCGTGAATCACCGGTGCTCAGCTAACTGTCTTGCTTTTCGAATAGGATTGATCCAGTGTTGGCATTTCGGCTAGCGGTTAAACTAGATACTAGCGTAATTCGTGGTTGTGAACGGTATCTCTCTGTATTTTACTTCCTAGCGGTGGTTGCAACCTCCATAACTCTCAGATATTTGAAAAATAAAATATATTCTAAATTCCCTTGGAGCAATGGCGATTCAGTTGATTTGCAATATTTCAACATTAGTGAGCAAAGATTGCTCCCAGTAACTAGCGAAGCTGATCTGATAATGCTTTTCTCTTTAAATGCTGCCGAACATTTTGGTCGAATTCGTTTTCATGTGCAACCTAAAGTTGAACACACGGGAAAGAGGGCTAAAGCATCATCTGGTGGTCAGGCATCATCAGGTGGTCGGGCATCATGTTTCTCTGCTATCTCTGTTAATAGTGTGCGCCCCCGCGCTCCTTGTATGTCCACAATAGTACCATCTGTTGGCACTGCAATCGTAAGCCAAATCACTCGTGCGGCCGATGTGGAGGACGAAGTAGAGCTTGCCGAGGGAGCTCCTCCACAAGATGATGAGATGCATTGATGTTTCCTGAATTGGTAGATAGATTTAGTAAACATGCACTAGAGGATCAATACACGGAGAAATTGGCCCACGGTGCCAGATTTGATGACATTGATGACGAAGAGAACGAGGAGAACAATGACAGTCTCGTTTTAGCCGAGTACGATGGTGAGGACTTACCAGTAATTGAGTGGGACATGAACGATCCTAAGATTTCAGAAGGCACCATATTTGAAACGATGCGGGACTGTCGTAATGCCCTTACTACATATTGCATCTGCACCAATAATGATTATGTCGTTATTAAGAGTGAGCCAGCAAGGTTCACAGTGAAGTGCCCATACAAGAGGTGTAGGTGGAGGATACACGCATCCACTATTCTCAGGAGTAGTTTGGTTCAGGTATTACAACCAGTTGTATATTTTAGATCATTGTGTAGAATTTGTTAAATGTACCTGGCATTTTTATTATGTTTCAGATAAAAGATAACCGATTCGAACATTCTTGTCCACCTCAATGGTGATAGCCAAAGGATAAAACAAAAGTAGCAAAGACTAGGTGGTTGGTAGATGCAATGATGGATTGGAGGAGAGCGAACCCATCACTTGGTGCAACAACGCTCATAAAAAAGTTTCTGAAAGGTTTAATATTCCAGTACCTTACATGAGGATGTTCTATGCAAAGGAAATGTCTCTTGATAGGTCCATGAAATGAAAGTTTTCAGTTGCTTTACAGCTTCAAAGCTGAAGTGGAGATGGCTAGTCCAGGTAGTGTTGTACAGACAGACAGACATACAGTTCAGTACAAAATAAGAGGGAAGACAATGGAGAAGGAGTGCTTTAGAAGGGCTTTTTTTTGTTTCAAAGCTTGCTGGCAAGGGTTTCTAGATGGTTGCAGGCCTTATTTGGCCGTGGATGCAATAGCTCTTCATGGAAGATTTAAAGGATGGCTAGTAGCTTCTACTGTAGTTGATTGCCACAATTGGATGTTCCCTGTTGCTTCTGGAGTTTTGGAGATTGAGTCAGAGGAAAGTTGGACTTGGTTTCTGGAGAATTTGCGTGACCTTATAGGTCATCCACCAGGACTTACTATCCACACGGACGCTTGCAAAGGTTTGGAGAAAGCTGTAGAAGCAGTATTCTCCGGAGTGGAGCATAGGAAATGTAGCGACACTTAGTGCAGAATTTTGCAAAGAAATTCAAGGGTAAAGTTTATACTGATAACCTATGGCCAGCTTCATACACATGCAGTTTGAGGAAGCATCTGTATCATTTGGAAGTGTTGTATAAACAAAAACGTGCGGTGAAGGAGTACTTGGATGCACATCATGGAATGGTGTGGTCAAGAAGCCAATTCAATGAAATTTGCAAGGTAGAGTTTGTGACAAGTAACCTTGCAGAGAGTTTCAATGCAAAGGTCAAGTCATTGAAAGGTCTCATGCTGTGGCAAATATTTGATAAGATTAGGCAAATGATCTTGATAAAGATCGATTTGTGTCAAAGAATTGCATCAGTATATGCCGGCCATCTCATCCTCCCATCTTTGATTAAGGCATTGCATGCCAGGGCAAAACAATTGAAGATGAAATGCATTAGAAAAGGAATGGAGGCTGAGGTAACATACACTAAAAGTAAAGATAGGCAATGGAGGTATCCAGTGAGTTTGGCTAACAGGACATGCCATTGCAGGCAATGGCAGCTCCGTGGGAAACCCTACATACATGCATTGTGTGTTCTAGGAGGTGAAGAGGGTGAAGTTGATCAGTACGTGTCGGAGTATTTCTCCGTTGCCAAATTTAGTGCAGCATATGCTCAGAATGTTCCAGCCTTGTTGGGAAAAGCCCAATGGATGGAAGTGAATCTAGGCTTCAAGCTATACCCTCATGTTTTTACTAGACTAGCAGGTAGGCCAAGGAAGAATAGGATGAGAGCTAGTGCAGAGGGTGGTGCACCACCTCGACGACATAAGTGCAAACGTTCTGGGATCCTAGGGAACATTGCTAGGCTTTGTAAAAATACAGTGGACCTAGCTTATGAAATGGATGATCAGGCAGGAGCAGCAAATTTAGATGAGAATGAAGTATCTGAATGAGAGGAGAATGAAGAAATGGATACATTGCAGATTGAACCAACAGATCGAGAGGAGATTGAACCAGATGCAGGGGAGATTGAACCAAATGCAGGGGAGATGGAACCTGATGCAAGGGCGATTGAACCAATGGATTGAGAGGAGATTGTACCAAATGAAGGGGAGATTGCACCAAATGCATGGGAGATTGAAGCAGTTTATTTATTAGAAGCAGAGTTCAAAAGTAAAGGAATTACACAAGAGGATATTGAAGAAATAATGCCAATTCATTTTGAACCGTATGAACCAATGAATCGAAACATGGTTGAACCAATTATACGACAAACTGAAGCACTTGATTCATTTGATGCAGAGAAAAAGAACAAACTGAAGAAGCTGATGGTGGACTCTGAGAATATTTCAGCCAGGCATCGGGAGCAAGGTGGTGAACCCCGAGAATATTCCAGCGAAAAGCACTAAGCGGAAGAAAAAATGAATTTGAATTATTAATTTGAATTTGTATGATGAATTTACTGTCAATGTTTGTATTGAATTTGAACTACTATCAATGTTTATGACGCTTCCAAGTTTGTATGTTGGATAACCCATAATGTATGTGTTATTGCAAGTTTCTATTGTCATGCACCTAGTTGCTTAGCACTGCTCAGTTTTGCCCTCGACATGTTGTCAACACATGGGGTTTAGCTAGTTCATGGCTTAAACCATAGCAAACATTGACGAATTGATCCAAAATTTGGCACACTTGTGTATCCTAGATTGATTTACCATATGAAACTGGAAATTTTGGATTTACTTGTAATCAACCACATTTTTCTTTTTCTAAGTGATTAAATTCAAATAAATGGTTTTAGGGTTATTTTAATTCGAAAAAGAAGTCAAAACATAGTGCAACCTTCGCATAGAGTCTTGTTATGTCAACTGAAACCTAGCATGCATAGTAAAGGAAAAGGAAATAAAGAGAAATGGACTTCTCCCCTAAACCACTTCATAGAATGAGCTACTAGCTATGAAGATGCATGACTTTCTACTCAGTCAACCTCCAAGATAACCCATCCGAAAACATACTTTGTATAAATGAGGCCAAATTTGGCACACTTGTGCATATTTGAGTTTCAAACAATATAATGTCGTCCAAGATGGACTATTTTGTTCAAATAACACATTTTCCATTTGTTATGCCAAAAGCATGAATTTCCCTTAGTCATTTTTTTATTTGAGCGCCCTTGTTTTCCTTAGCTCTACTCCGTTTTCCCCTCCGGCTAAAGTTTTCCTCAGTTTTCCCCTCCCGCTAAATATTTCATCACTTTTCCCCTCTCTCATGTCTTAGTTTGGCTAGCACTCTGATTGGTCCAGATGTATGTCACACGGATCTTGGCCAGCCACCGTTGGATACATCATGATCCGACGGGCTGGAGGTCTCTCTCTCCCGATGGGCGCACCTAACCTTGTACAGCGAGGAGAGCCCGACAGGCTAGATGTCTCTCCCTCCATTTCTCTGTTGCACGTATACGAGCCACATCAATTAGTGCTTAGTTTGGATGCGCTCTGATTGGTCGAGATGTATGTCACATCGATCTTGGACAACCACCGTTGGATACATCATGATTCGACGGGCTGGAGGTCTCTACCTTCCTTTCCCTGTCGCACATATACCAGCCGCATCTTACTCCCCTCCTATCGATGTACGACGGTGCGGACCTACGCATGGGGGTCGGAACGGCTTGCGGCGGTGCGGATCTAAGCGCGGCTGCTAGAAAGCCGTGCGGCGGTGAGGATCTAACCGTCTGAAAGACACCGATGTAAGCCATCATCCAAAACATCAGTGCGATGGTGGTGGTGCCGACAGTGGCCATCGATGAAAGACACCGATGTAAGCCATCATCCGTTCACATCTACCGCTATGATGCTGACAGTGGGCATTGATGCGATGACGATTGAACCAATTATCTTCAACATCTACGGCTATGGTGCTGATAGTGGTCATCGATGCGAAGATGATTGAAGCCATCATCCACAACATCACTGCAACAACGCAGATCAAGATCTCATGAACCGAAGCTGTGGTAGGCAGGCTGTGGTTGCGGCCAGCACCTCGAGGTGCATTCGACGGTGAAGGCCAGATGGGAGCACTTTGCCCGTACTTCTCGGAGTACACATACGGTAGGGAGGGTGTGTGTAGGGAAAACCTCTAGGGGGCCCAATCTTTCACGCATCCCACTCAAATCGAGGGTGGAGTGTGGGGGAAGGAGAGGAGGATGAACTTGAAAAACACACATGTGAAGAACACGATGAACAGACACACGTAAAACCACGATACACACCAATAGGTCACGTCGACGGTAACCAGTCCGGCGCAATCCTTAGGATCCGCAACGGGCGGAGGACTCTCTCTCGAACCGGCATGACGAGGAGGGAGACTCGGTGAGATCTTGATGTCTAGGCAAAGGGACTCCGCTGCCTAGGCCTTGTACAACGCCGAGGCACGATGCAGAATCCAACGAGGTTTGTGATATTTGGTGCTCCTTTGTCAAAGGAGCATGCAACAAGAACTAGATAGATCCACAAGGGGTTTCCACTAATTCCAAATATCATGCCTAGGGTTTAGAATGGAGGTGGGGGACTATATATAGGCTAGCCACAAGTTCAGGGCTATTTCATGCATTAAAGTAGAGTTCTGGTCGAAGTACAGGGGTACATGGGACCCAGGGCCCAGCTAAGGCTCACAAGCCCATCTTCAGGCTAGACATTCTGGGTCATGTGGACCGGACAGTCTGGGGTGTCCGGACACTCTGGGTAGTGTATGGGTAGTGTCTAAAAGGGCACACAGAATGTCCGCGCCAGGATGGAGCTGGGGTAGGCTGGACACTCCGGCTGAGTCGCGCCGGACACTCCGGCTGGATTCGGGCGGACACTCTGGCTCAGGCAGCTTCAGGACAGGTGCATCTTCAGGGCTCATGGGTTGACGCGGCAGGGTCTCATACCTGATAATGCAGAGAGTAGTGGTATGAAGTAGCAAGCCATCCAAGGGTATGTCGAAGTCACATGATGATAGGAGCAAATTCACCTTATCTTGAAGGAGCTTGCCTCTTGCACGGGTCATTGGTCCACTTGGGGGACTTGGTGGTGTAGATGTAGGAGTGTCCGTAGGACAGGCTACATCAGCTCTCCTCCCTTGGGAAAGAGTCGCCCTCGACTCTTCATGGTTGTCATCTTGAACATCTCCATGGTACGGTGGGAGATCCTAGACGTTGATGTATTGCTTGCAAGGTAATTGGATGTCGGTATGTCGATGATGTAGGCGTTGTTGTTGATTCTCTTGAGGACCTTGAAGGGACCATCTCCTCTTGGCTTGAGCTTGGAGTCGCGTTCCTTGGGGAAGAGGTCTTTGCTTAGGTGTATCCACACAAGATCACCTTCTTCAAAGATCATCTACTTCTTGTCCTTGTTTAACCTTGAATCTTGGTGAATTACTTGTTGCTCGACAGTAGCTCTTGTTTCTTCATGAAGCTTCTTCATAGCTTGGGCGCGCTTCTCAACATCCATGTTGGTGCGGTCATGGAGAGGTAGTGGTAGGACGTCGAGAGCTGTGAGTGGATCGAAACCATAGACGATCATGAAGGGGCTCATCTTGGTTGTTGAGTGCTTGGCATAGTTGTAGGAGAAATTGGCGTGGGGAATGCATTCCTCCCAATCCTTCAAGTTCTTCTTGATCAACACACGTAGAAGAGTTCCAAGGCTTCGGCTGACAACCTCAGTTTGTCCATCGGTTTGAGGATGCGACGCGGATGAAAAGAGGAGCTTGACACCGAGCTTGGCCATGAGGGTCTTCCATAAGTAGCTCATGAATTTGACGTCGCGGTCGGAGACGATTGTTCTTGGCACACTGTGAAGACGGATGATTTCCCTGAAAAACAAATTGACAACATGTGAAGCATCGTCGGTCTTATGGCACATTATGAAGTGTGCCTTTTTGGAAAAGCGATCCACGACAACAAAGATAGAATCATGACCATGCTTAGATCTAGGCAATCCTAGCTCAAAATCCATGCTAATGTCGGACCAAGGTGTATGAGGGATAGGCAATGGAATATAAAGACCATAGGGGTTAGCTTGCGACTTAGCTTGAACACATGTCGTGCATCGTTGAACGTAGCGCTCCACGTCGTGCTTCATCTTGGGCCAAAAGTAGTGAGTGGAGACCATGTCCAATGTCTTGTCATGACCAAAGTGACCCATGAGGCCTCCACCATGAGATTCCTGGAGAAGCAAAAGTTGGAGTGACGATTTTGGAATGCAAAGATTGTTTTTGAAAGGGCATGTATGCCCCATGTGTGGTTTTGGTAATTAATGACAATCCCTATGGACTAATGTGCAAATTGAGTTTCACTTGTAGGTTTGTCCATTGGCATCTATTGGACCATGTGTTGGTTTCAAGGATGAAAAATAAGAAGCATCGTCCAAGGGCTTTGTGCCTATTGGAATCGAGAAGAAGAAGAAGAAGATCAAGTTTGTCTTGAAGAAGAAGAAGAAGATGGAGTTCCTCATGGCTATCTTCAAGACATCATCAAGACATGTTGTGCAAGCTCAAGATGCACCATATCTAGAAGATCTCATGCTTGGAGCTTGCCATCCTCGGCGTTCATGGAGTGATGAAGACAAGGTCAAGGAAGTGGTTTCCCCATGGAGTATGGGGGAGCCATTCGCAAGACTTCATCAAGCAAGTGCAAGCAAGTGCAATCAAGAAAGGTGTTTCATCTTGAAGGTGTCAAGATCGTCTACATCAAGCTCAAGTGGGATGCTCAAGGCAAAGGTATCATCTTGATAGGGTTTCTACTTTACCGGTCTCTTGTAGTGTTGGGAGACCGGGTTTAGGATAGATAGCCGTACTATCAAGAGGGGCTCTCGAGTGGGTGACTTGTTCGTATCTTTTGGAGAGAGCTCAAACCTTTGCATTCATAGCATCATCTTTCTTGGTTGTTGTTTGGTTCTTGTCCATGCGAGGATCTAGAGCTTGTAGTTATCTTCATAACAAGCTCTAGTTCATCAAAAACGGATTTCCCTTGCATATCTTATTGCGTTTTTGATCTGGCGGGTTTTCCAGCTCCACACCTTGGGAGGTATCTCACATATATATTCATGGTATTTTGTTGGATTCTACATGTCGTTATCTTTCCAACAAAATTGGTTTCATCTCGTTTGGAGTTCGGATGCAAAAGTTATGGCATTTCTGGTTCTGAAGTTTCTCTGGCTGGAAGTACCGGCCAGACGCCGAAAGTACCGCTCGGGCAGAAATGCAGCCGGTAGTACCGTTGTTAATGCCGACCCAACTTCTGGTGAACCCATTTTTGGTTCAGTATGCTCTCTGCCTGGTCTGCGCTATTTGACGAAACTTCGGTCGGAATCTTGGGCGGTAGTACTGGCCCAGGCGGTAGTACCGGTGACCCATCGGTAGTACCGGCCGGCCTCGTTTTTGTGTTTGTTTGAACCTTGTTTTTGGACCATTGGCTGAGTGCCACCAGTAGTACCGGCCACCCACCGGTACTACCGGCCGTGCGCGAAACTGTGTGTAACGGGCAGATCGGGGAGCCCTTTAAAAGAGCTCCCCTTCCCCCTTCGGGGTTAACTAGCTCTTTCTTGGTTTTTGGCTTTCTCTCTCCTCCGTTTTTGACCTTGAAGAGCTTTCCCTCTCCCCTTCCCCCTCCTATGATTCTTGCATCTTTTTGAGGGATTTGAGAGAGGTGATCTAGATCTATAAGCCCCACAAGGCAAAATCCCTTCTTTGTGAAGGAATCCTTGGGATCTAGATCTTGGAGAGTTTTGTGTTCTCCTCTTGTGTTCTTCCTCCCTTATTCCCCCAATAGCTTTTGTAGCTTTGGTGGAATTTGAGAGAGAAGGGCTTGCCTCTTGCATTTGGTGCATAGGTTTGAGTTCTCCTCAGAGATTCGGCAAGTTCAAGCCCTTGGGCTTGTTTCTCTTGGGTTCTTGGAACCCTGGACGGTTGTGTGGAGTTGTGGTGTGTTCTTGGGGATCCAGTTGAGTTGTGGAGGTTCCTCAAGCTTGTTGACCTTTTGTGGTCTTGTTTCCTTTTGTGGCTTTGTAGCCTTTGTGGCATTGTTGTTGGGAGCCTCCAATTGAGTTGTGGAGATTGTCCCAACCTTGTACGGGTTCGGTGACCGCCCTCAAGTGTCCCATAGTGGAACGTGAGTAGGCCTTTGTGGCGAGCTCACGGGAGAATAGGGTGAGCCTTTTGTGGCGTCGGTGAGTTGCGTGACTTCGCATCCTTGGTGAGGCCTTTTGTGGCGTTGGGTGAGCATCGAGCCACCACACCTCGAGGTGAGCCATTTGTGGCGTTCTAAGTTCATTGCGCCCCCGCACCTCTCCAATGGAGACGTAGCTTCTTTGGAAGTGAACTTCGGGAAACAAATCATCGTCTCCACGTCCATCGGTTATCTCTCAACCAAACCCCTTTACTTATGCAATTTACATTGTGATAGCCTTCGTGCTTGAAGTACTATATCTTGCTATCACATTGTTGCTTGTCTTGCTTAGCATAGGTTGTTGGTGCACTTACTGAACCTAGTTGATTTAGGTTTGGCTTGATAAATTAAACTTTAAGTTTTTATTCTGCATTTATTAGAGCCTAAACCGTAATATTTTTAAAACGCCTATTCACCCCCTCTAGGCGACGTCCATTTCCCTTTCAGTTTTGTTTAAAGATAAAATCCCTTATGCAAATATAAATCATCAACTCCTTTGTCAATGGAGCACTTTGCGAAAATTGGTTCAAAGAACGGGTCGAAAGCATACAAAGATTTTATTTCCTCAAGACCCAACATGTTGATTTCAAGTCTCGTAAGAAGGTTTGTGTGCTTGCGAGACAAAGCGTCCGCAACTACATTATCTTTGCCGTTCTTATACTTGATAATATACGGAAAAGACTCCGTAAACTCAACCCACTTAGCGTGTCTCTTACTCAAGTTGGCTTGGCCTTTGAGATATTTCAACGACTCATGGTCGGAATGTATGATAAATTCCTTGGGCCATAGGTAGTGTTGCCAAACTTGAAGGACACGAACTAAGGCAAAAAGCTCTTTGTCATAAATCGGATAATTAAGGCGAGCACCATCAAGTTTCTCACTATGGTAGGCTATAAGACGTCCATTTTGCATAAGGACTCCTCCAATGCTAATACCACTAGCATCACACTCTATCTCAAAAGTTATAGTGAAATATGGTAACGCAAGAAGGGGTGCTTTGGTGAGCCTCTTTTTAAATTCATCAAAAGTTTTTTGTTGTTCTTTGCCCCACACGAAGGTGACATTCTTTTTTGTCAACTCATGGAGAGGAAAGCAATGGTTGAAAAGTCTTCCACAAAGCAACGATAGAAACCAGCCAACCCATCCAAACTTCGGAGTTCACTCACATTTTTTGCGATGGGCCAATCTCGTATGTCCTTTACCTTGGAAACATAAACTTCAATTCCCTTCGAAGAAACAACAAATCCAAGAAAAATCAACTTGTCTTTAGCAAAAGTACACTTGGGAAGATTAGCATAAATCTTTTCATGTCGAAGGATTTGCAAAACTTCCTTGACATGTGTAATATGGTCCTCAAGTGACTTGCTATAAACAAGTATATCATCAAAATAGACAACACTTTTTCCAATGAGAGAATGCAAGATATGATTCATGAGGCGCAAGAAGGTGGATGGGGCATTAGATAAACCAAATGGCATAACCAACCATTCATAGAGACCAAGTTTGGTCTTGAAGGCAGTTGTCCACTCATCACCTTCAACCATGCGTATTTGATGGTAACCACTACGAAGATCAATTTTCGAAAAAATAGTAGATCCACAAAACTCATCGAGCATATCATCGAGGCGTGGTATGGGATGTCGATAACACACAGTGACAACATTGATTGGACGACAGCCCATGCATAACCGTAACGTATCATCCGTGTTGGGAACAAGAATCACGGGTACGACACTTGGACTAGTGCTAACTTGGATCAAACCTTTGGAGACAAGTTGGTTGATTTGATGTTCAATCTCCTTTGTCTCCTCCGGGTTCGTGCGGTAAGCGGCGCGGTTGGGAAGTGGTGCGCCGAGGATGAGGTCAATGCGATGTTCGATGTCGCGAAGAGGAGGTAGTCCATGTGGAAGCTCTTCGGGAAACACATCCTTAAATTCCTGCTAAACAATCATCAAAGATGGAGGAACATTGGTAAATTCATTAATTCATTGCGCTAGTCCCTTGCAAAGGAGGACATAGTGCAAGATGGATGGGTTGTTCCGAACATCTCTCATCTCACTTTTGGTGGCAAGGAGAACATTCTTAGTTTTTCCACTCGAGTTTGGCTTGTGGCTCTCACTCACTATGAGGTGGTTCTCTCTCTCACCTCTCTTCTCACAAGTAGGTGTTGTGCTTTGCGCCCTTGCTAAAGCCTTTGCATTGTCCGCAATTATTTGGCTAGGAGTCAATGGTTGCAAAACACATGTTTTGTTGAGCCATTCGAAGGTGTATACATTGGTGCGACCATCATGTTGAGCAGTCTTGTCAAATTTCCATGGTCGACCAAGAAGCATGTGACAAACTGTCATAGGAACCACATCACACTCCATTGTGTCTTTGTAAGGACCAATGGCGAAAGAGACTGATATGGTATGCTTGATCTTCACGGACCCTTGGTCACTTAGCCATTGCACATGGTAGGGGTGCTTGTGTGGATGGAGGGTGAGGTTGAGCTTATCACACAACTCGGTGCAAGCAAGGTTGTGGCAACTCCCTCCGTCGATGATCACTTTGATAGATTTGCCATTGATGCTGGCTTGTGTTTGGAAGATATTGGAGCGTTGGTCTTCATGCTCTTGTGCTTGAGTGGTCAAGATCCTTGTTACGACAAGCGATGGACTTGCGTCATGTTCACACATGAGGAGTTCTTGGTCATCTTCCACTCGTTTCCTTGCCATTGCTTCCTTGACTCGGGCATCAAATTCATCTTCACTCAAGTACTCTTCGTCGCCATTGTCATGGATGAACAACACTTTCTTGTTTCCACACTCGGACGACTTGTGTCCTTTGCCTCCACACTTGTAGCATTCACCGTTGAAAGATGTATCACTCTTTGCTTGTTTGCCACTTGGGGGCACTTCCTTGAGGAAGTGTGGGCTTGAAGGAAGGCTTGGAGGTACTTAAGGAGCTTCCATTGAAGGTTGTTGGCGTAGCGGTTGAAGCTTGCTTGTAGGTGAAATACGTCTTGGGCTTGTTGTACTTGATGTCCTCTTGCACTTGACGTTCGGCCTTTGTTGCGATGTGCACAAGCTCAACCATGTTGTTGTATGTTTGGTACTCGACGATGCGCTTGATTGGGTGGTTCAACCCAATAAGGAATCGTGCCATCGTTTGTTCCATGCGCTCGTCATTGTTGGCGTGAATCAAGTTGAGTTCCATTTCCTTGAAATACTCTTCCACGGTCTTTGTCCCTTGACGAAGCGATTGAAGGTTGTTGAAGAGGTCACGCGTGTAGTGCTCGGGGACGAAGCGGGATCTCATGTGAGCCTTCATGTCACGCCAAGTTGTGATTGGCGGTTCTTGTCTTGCATCATGATCAACTTGAACTTGTTCCCACCAAAGGTTGGCGTAATCATCAAACTCGAGCGAAGCCATGGCGACCATCTTCTCGTTCCTATAGTTGTGCATGCGGAAGATCTTGTCGACTTTGAGTGCACATGACATGTATTCTTCGGGGTCATTGGATCCGGTAAACTTGTGCATTGTGAACTTGAGCTTGCCGAAAGTTTCTTCATCGTTGCAGTCATTGTGACGAGCTTGGTGACCTTGTTGATGATCTTGTGGTTGAGGTGGTGGAAATTGGTTCTCGTGACCTTGTTGCGGAGCTTGCTCTTGATATTGTTGTTGAGGCGCTTGCTCTTTCTATTGGGGCGGTTGTTGATGACGTTGGGGCACTTGGGCCTCATGAGGGTGTTGAGGATGTGGAGCCTCATGACGTAGTTGATGACGAAGAGGAGGCTCATTCCTCGGTTGGTGATGTTGATTAGGCACATGGGCCACACGGCAAAGATCATGGTCTTGAGCCTCTTGACGTGGTGGGCGTCGCTCAACTTGTACCACTTGACGCTCCATGTTTTGGTGTGGAAGAGGCGCCTCGTGATGACCATGTTGTCGGCATGGACGTTCATGACGTTGATGACAAGGAGGAGGATCTTGGAGAGCTTCACGTCGATGACGAGCTTGATTCTCCAAATTGGAGTCATCACTTGTTGTGTCTAGTATGTGTCACGGGCGATGGGGGTAGACTTGCAGTTGAACAGCGGTTCTTCTTGTGGTTGCTGTTGTTGGATCACCAATTCCCTTGTGTGATGACGGTGTGTTGCTTGCCTTGCTCGTGGCCTTGAAGAGAAATCAACATCATAGCTTGACGTTGCGGCGTGCCGTGGGGAAGGTAGATAGTTCGAGGAACTGCCATCTTCAACCACGGGGACATCATTGCGTCTTGGAGCACTTGGATGTAGATCTTGTTGAAGAGGTGCATGACGACGCGAAGAACTTGAAGAGCTTGATGCGCATGAACATGGTCTTGCCATTCCGTCGATGAGGCGTCGAAGATTGTCATTTGTTTCAGCGACGAATCATTGCAGCGCTTCATTTTGGTGGCTGAAGTTGTGATGCATTGCATGCATTTGTCGTTCGAGGCCGTCGCAGCGGTTGTCGATGTTCTTGAACTCGGCTTGCATCTCTCCAAATTGTTCATCTTGTCGCGTCTCAAGGGCTTGGCAACGTTCACGGAACTCTTGTCGAACGATGAAGTGACTTGCGCGCGTCATGTGCGGTCCTTGTTCTTCTTATTGGGGAGGTGGTTGGCTCGACTCACCGTGCCTATCCATCATGCAAAACACACAAGTATTGTATATGGAAGTGGAATAGATTGCACCAAACTAGAAACCACAAGTGATAGCTATAAGCGTGCAAAGTGGAATTGCAAAGAAAACTCACACTAAAGAAAGAACTAACTCTCAAAACCTTGTTGGTGGTAGGTTAGGGTGTGGAAAGCCAAAGAACCAACCAAAAAAAGGGATAGTCAAAAGTGGGTAAAATGCAACAAAACTCAAGTCAAAGGCAAAAGGTCAACAACTCGAATGGGTGATGGGAACCTACGACTATATACACACACGTGGAGATTGTTAGGATTGACACAACTATGAAAATGAGCAAACAAATGTCCTAACAAAGACTACGCTCGGTGTCGTGCCAATAGAAGGAGAGACCATGGCTCGTTTGCAAAGAGGAAAAATGAGCAACGGATTTGTGCATTTGCCTCGGGTGCTCTTTCTTTCTCTCTTTCTTACAAGCCTAAAGACTCTCTTTTGCTATGGGAGACTATTCTACTTTTTCTTTTATTTTGTATCTTTTGTTTCTCTCCCTTGATGCTACCAAGTCACTCTTGCTATTGCTTTTTCACTCTCACTATCCAAGGATAAATGCACAATGCTCAAGCAAACACAATATGAGCCACTCTCATGGGATAGGTACACACAAAGGAAGATAGGGGTTAACAAGGTGACGCAAGTTATACCTTCGTTGGTGATGATGAACTTGCCGTCGGTGGTGCGGGATGATGTTCGTGGGTCGTGGTGTCGATGAGCGTGGGGATTGTTGATGCGGAAGCTTGCTGTTAGTTACTGACACGCACACAGGACACGAGAAAACAAAGGAAATTAGCCAATGCAAAAAATGAGGCAAAACTGTGAAAACTGGCATCCCAGTCGGACACTCCGGTCTGTTCATGCCGGACACTCCGGTCAGATTCGGACACACACTCCGGTTGGTTCTGGCCGAACAGTCCGGCGGGGGTTTCCTGCTCATGTTCTTGAGTGGAAATCCTCGCCTTATGTCCTCAAATCCGCGAAAAAACTAGCCAAATTGGGCTGGGGAACGCAGGAGAAAGCTCGACCAACGCCTAAAACAAGGTTTTGTCGGATCAAACCCACAAATAACACTCCAAATCAAGAGATCGTCCAAAGGCAAATATGGGGCTCTTTTTTGGGGATTTTTGAATCTTTGGTGGATAGAAGAAAATTTTGTGGGTGAATTTGTGAGCAACGAAGCTCTTGATACCAATATGTTGAGGGCAAACCTCTAGGGCGGCCCGATCTTTCACGAATCCCACTCAAATCGAGGGTGGAGTTTGGGGGAAGGAGAGGAGGATGAACTCGACGAACACACACACACACACGCGAAGAACACGATGAACACACACACACACCAATAGCTCACGCTGGCGGTGACCTGTTGGGGGGATACCCCTGGGTAGGGTCACGCCGAGGTATAAAGGCCGAGTTAGCCGAGGTTCGGCAAGGCAAAGCAGATGCTGGCCGGGTCACCTCAAGGCAGGACGAATCACGGAGTAACCCGGACCAGGGGACGTCAACCTAACGTGGTCTCAACCGACTTAAGACGTAAGTCAGAAAGATGTATCTAACTTTCATGCAGGAACAGGTGTGGCCGGATCAACTGCGATCCGGGTCATGTCAAGCTTCTAGGAGAAGGAAGGAATCTCGCTGGTCAAAAGTAGCCCCGGTACGCACGGCATGAGCGAAGCGGACAGAGGCAGGACCAGCAAGGCGTGGCCGACAGAGGTGACGACGCCAATGTCGGCTGACGCAAGCGCCGTAGAGGCTCACGTAGCCTCTACATAGGTGACGCGGGGAAAAGCGACCCGGTCGGCTTACTATTTTGGGAGGAGGCATATTCCCTGGAATATGATGCCTCCACGTATGCCCTAAGTGGAGACCTAGTAGAAGGGTTAGGTTCTACGGGTTGATCTCTGGTTGGTCTTGTACGGGTTAGCCAGTGGCGAGAGTAAGAGAGTCCTTTCTTCCTCCTCTCCCCGATACAGCTCTAGGAGCACTTGTAAACCTTGGAAGTGAATCGAATATAAAACTTCTGTGTTTGTTATCACCTCACTATCCCTCCCTGGATTCCCCTAGTACATTTAGTCCCCACCTTTAGCCTATCCATGGCATCTGCCGTGACACCACCACGACAGTTGGCGCCCACCGTGGGGCTTGCGGCGCTAGCAGGGGTCAAGATCTGGACGGGAAACCTCATCGGCACCGGCGAACGCATCGTCTCCGGGATCATTCAGCGCTTTGGAGCGCTGGACTTTGTCAGCGACAACGCTGGCTGCTTCGGCACACTCCCACTTCCGCGCAATGGCCTCTTCGTCAAGCTCGGCGCGCACAAGGTCTACGTTGCTGTCGATGTGTCGTGCATTCATCCGCGGCACGTTGTCGAGGCAGGGGAGCCACCCCTTAGCGTGGTTCACGGGGCGTGTATCACTCGCTCCCCGGACCGTGCTGAGGTGATGATGACTACGCCTGGTGCAGGCGCAAGCAAGGATCCAGCACCAGATCCGGAGGTAACACCTAAGGCACTGACGAAAGGTAGAGGTCCTCCACTAGAGAGGCCTGAGAATGTGCTGCGGGAAGCAATGGATAGCTTGGCAAACCCAGTAGCAGCAGTGGTAGATCCGGCTCAGGCACAAGCCGAGCTAGAGGAAACTAGGCAAAAAATTCTAGAGGGTGCGAAAAAGATAGCCGCAGCTCAGCAGTCGTTGAACATGACGCTGCGTGAGTACGCAAAGGCAAATAAAGTAGATGCTGTAAATGTGAAGGGGAGAGACCTCATAAGCGAAATGAACAAAGAGGGAGAAACTAGGATTGAGGAGTCAGAGAACTGTTTTTCTGTGGGGCTGCGGAGGTATAGTACCCTGGCTAAGAACCTCAGAGCAGTAGATGCTGCTGCATCCGAGTTAGAGGGTCTAACAGGTGAGGCCCATCAGAGACAGCAAGATAGGGTCAATGATTTGGTTCGGATCGCGAACAGGCAAAATGAGGAATTGCTCAGGGCTAACCCGGAGAGAGCTGGGGCCTCCAAGATCGTTCATTCAGCGGTGGGTAACCCGGAGAAATCTGCTGGAGCCGCATCGTCTCCTCATGGAGGTCCTAGGAGAAAGAGGTAGTAACCTTGGCCAGAGGAAATAAACAGATCGTCCCGTACGACCCGACAAGGGCAGGGAAAGGAAAAGAAGTACATAGAAATGACGATCGACGAAGTGTGACCCGAGGTGAAGCTGGCCGAGGTAACCATGACCAAGGCAATGTCGGTCAAGGAAACGCTGTAAATGGCAATGCCGGACAGCGTAACTCGGCAGGACAACCGCATCAGCGGAATATACCGAGGCAAGAGCAAAGTGTCAGCCGAGGTATACAACAGAGAGGTGCTCCACGAGAGCGAGACCGGTATAACAATGGAGATTCAGAAATGGTGAACGCGGGATACCCAAGGCCGGGCTATCATGTGATAGGGTCAAGATTGGGAAGCAGAGAGTTGATGCCTGACTATGCCAGGTTAAAACTGGATCGACTGTATAGGTCGGAACAGATCGAATGTCAAGGTCCACTGGGTCCTGCGTGTTTTGGGCCCCGGATCATGAAGGAGCCGCCGGTACCTAACTTCTAGTTACCTAGAGGCACAAAGACGTATGACGGCAATACTAAGCCGGAGGATTGGTTGATAAACTATGCTACAGCTATGAAAATTGCTATAGGCAACTTGAGATGGGTTGTGAGATACGTACCCCAGATGTTGGAGGGGCCAGCGAGGGTATGGCTAAACAATTTGCCGCCCAGAAGTATTAACTGCTGGATCGATTTTGAGGAAATGTTTATCAGCAATTTCTCAAGTACGTATCAGAGGCCAAATAGGCCATATACCCTAGCTATGTGTAAGCAGAGACCGAACGAGACGGACCGGGAGTTTTTAACCCGGTGGTGTACCGTGAGAAACTCGTGTGAGGGTGTGATAGAGTCACAGGCCATAGCGTGGTTTGCGCAAGGGTGCAGATATGCAAGCGAGCTGTGGCAGAAGTTGCAAAGGAAAATGCTAACCACATTGGCAGAGATGATCTGGATTCCTGATTCGTATGCTTTGGGTGATCCGACTCAAGCCAGGCTCGTGTCAAACGAGTCAAATGAGGAGTACTACCAGAGAGATGGAGCCGTATCATCCCGGAGGAATGATTACAGAGGTAAAAGAAGAGATGACAGACCGGATCACCGGTACAGTTCGCAACAAGTTGCAGCTGTGAATCAAGATCAGCCTGGAGCAAGAGGCAATCAACGTCAGAAAGCTGGAGGGGGACAATGGACACCAAGAAATGATGGCAAGAAAACTTGGACGCCAGAGCAGAAGAAACAGTGGAAAGAAAAGAAGGACCGTCCGAGGTACACTTATGATTCGATGTTGGATCAGCCGTGTAAATTTCACACGCCAAATCCGAATAACCCAGCTGGACATACAACAAGGCAATGTGAGTGGATGCGTAAAATAGAACAAGGTGGTTCGGGGAATGCTCAGGCACCCCGGAATGATCAACCTCGGCAGGAGTTACCCCGGCAGCAATTGCTCTCCGGAGCGAACACGCAACAGCTAATGTTGCCTCCCCCTCCGCCGAGGTATGATAACCATGAGAGAAGGGATGTGGTGCATCAAGTAGAAAACCAGCATCCGCCGGATCAGAGGTACCCCGAAAATGAGGGGAGGAATGAGTACAAAGAGCATCATCAGAGTTACTGTGTGTTTACCACTGAGGAAACAGATAGAACGAGCTTGCAGCACCGACATATGGAGGTGAATGCGGTAATGCCAGCAGTGACGAGGTATATGCCTTGGTCGGACCAGGAAATCACCTGGAGCATTAAAGATCATCCCAAGCTTATGCCAAGTCCTGGTTCGTATGCGTTAGTGTTGGATCCGACATTCATTGGGCCTAACATGAATGTAAGGTTCTCCAAGGTACTGATTAACAATGGCAGTAGCATTAACATCATGTCTGCGGATACAATGCACAAGTTGGGTATCTCGGAGAACATGCTCCAGGCTACAAGGACAACTTTCCATGGTATTGTGTCCGGCATTTCTTGTGAGCCCACAGGCAAGGTCCGGGTTGACGTATTGTTCGGCGCGAGAGATAACTGCCGAATTGAGAATTTGGAGTTTGAAGTGGTGAACTTAGAAAGTGCATATCACGCGTTACTCGGAAGACCAGCACTGAACAAGTTCATGGCAAGTTTTCACATCAGTTACTTGAAGATGAAGTTGCCCGGGCCAAACGGAATGATTACTATTGCCGGAGATTTCCGACGTTCCATTGAGTGTGCGTCGGCCGGGTCTAACCTAGCCGAGTCACTCATGATTGCGCAAGAGAAAAGATAAATCCAAGAGGTGGCAGCATTGGCTCAGTCCGCGCAACAGTATATGCCGGCGCTGAGTAACCCGCGTGGAAGTGTCTCATTCCAAGCCACGAAAGATACCAAGAAGGTTCCTGTTGATGATATGTTCCCAGAGCGCACTGTAACAACTGGTGCCGGGTTAAATGACAAATAGGAAAGTGAGCTCGTCAACTTCCTCCGTGAGATTCGGGACATTTTTGCTTGGTCCACACCGGACTTGCAAGGTGTTCCGAGGGAGTTGGCCGAGCACTCTTTGAATGTGAGACCCGGAGCAAAGCCGGTGAAGCAACCTCTCCGCCGCTTTGCCGAAGATAGGAGGAAAGTCATCGGAGATGAGATAGCTCGGTTGTTGGCTGCAGGATTTATCAGGGAAGTTCTTTACCCGGATTGGCTATCTAATCCGGTGCTGGTGGAAAAGAAGAAGGATGATCCGAATGTGGCAGTGGTTTGGCGTATGTGTATCGATTACACGAACCTGAACAAGGCATGTCCAAAAGATCCATTTCCACTGCCAAGGATAGATCAGGTCATAGACTCAACTGCTGGATGTGAACTGTTGTCATTCATTGATGCATATTCTCGTTTCCACCAGATACCTCTGAATCCGGATGATCAAATAAAGACTGCATTTATCACCCGTATGGGCCTTATTGCTATCGCACCATGCCGTTTGGTTTACGTAATGCAGGATCAACGTACCAAATATGTATGCAGAAATGTTTGCACGACCAAATAGGTCAAATTGTACAAGTGTATGTGGATGATGTGGTTATCAAGACCAAGGAAAGCAAGACGCTCCTTGACGATATCAGGCAGACGTTCGCGAACTTGAGAAGGTTCCAGATGAAGCTTAACCCGGAAAATGTACCTTCGGTGTCCCGGCTGGAAAGTTCCTTGGTTTTCTTGGTTCCAGCCGAGGTATCGAAGGCAATCCAACTAAAATCCGGGCCATTGAGCGAATGGAACTGCCGAAGTGTCTTAACAATGTCCAGAAGTTCACTGGTTGCCTGGCATCGTTAAGTCAGTTTGTGTGTCGGTTGGGAGAAAAGGCATTGCCTCTCTATCAACTCATGAAAACGTCGGATAAGTTCGTTTGGACGTCGCAGGCCAATGAAGCCTTTGCTCACTTAAAGAAGATGTTAGCCACTGCACCAGTGTTAGCCTCTCCACTATCAAAGGAGCCAATGTTGCTCTATATAGCCGCAACCAACCGAGTTGTAAGTGTAGTAATTGTGGTAGAGCGTGATGAAGAGGGTAAGTCAGTGCAAAGGCCAGTGTATTATCTGAGCGAGGTGTTGTGTGCCTCAAAGCAGAACTACCCACACTATCAGAAAGTGGCATATGGTGTGTATATGGCAGCTAAGAAGTTGAAGCATTACTTTGAGGAGCATCCCATCAGGGTAATATGTGAGGCTCCCATATCCGAGTTAATGAGTAACAAGGAAGCGAGTAGTAGGATTGCAAAATGGGCAATTGAACTAGCTCCCTATGCACCACAATATGACAGAAGAGAAGCAATCAAGTCTCAGGCTGTGGCCGACTTTTTTGTGGACTGGGCCGAGGTACAATACGAACCACCGCTACCAGATCCGAATTACTGGAGGATGCACTTTGACGGGTCAAAAACAAAAACCGGGCTAGGCGCCGGAATTGTAGTTACCTCGCCAAAGAAGGACCAGCTGAAATATGTGCTACAGATCCATTTCACGGCATCAAACAATGTCGCTGAGTATGAAGCACTTGTGCATTAGCTCAAAGTGGCAAAATAAATTGGGATACGTCGCATCCTATGCTTTGGCGACTCAGATATGGTAGTACAGCGGGACTGTGGGACGCCCTTGATCCAAACATGGCGCTGTACAGATTTCATGTGCAGAATATATCTGGTTAATTTGAGGGATGTGAATTTCACCATATACCCCGGGCGGAACATGAGGCTGCCGACGTACTGTCAAAGCACGGATCAACCCGATAAGCAATTCCACCGGGGGTAGCATTGGAACACCTCAGAAAACCGTCTATCAGGCCGTCCCTAGAAACCGACTCAATTTACGTCCCGGAGGATACAGAATCCGGAGCCGTGCCCATGGACATTGATACGGGAGGTGGTGCGCGAATCCCAGGGACTGCCTCGGCAAACCCGGGGACTCCTCAGCATGATCCGGTTGAAGTTATGCCGGTGGATCAGATGGAAATTGATGAGGATGTGTTCCCTGTGCGAGCAATACCAGCTTGGGCACTACCTATATTTCGATTCCTGAAAGATGGAACGTTACCCACTGAGGAGGTGCTATCTAGGCAAACTCAGAGGAGAGCAAAGGCATACACAATCATCAATTCTGAGCTATATAAAAGGAGTGTGACCAATGTCCTCCAGCGATGTGTTGACCCGGAAGAAGGGTTTGACATCCTCCGAGATATACATCAAGGGGAGTGTGGGCATCATGCCAAGTCTCGAGCCTTGGTGGCAAAAGCTTTCCGGCATGGATTCTATTGGCCAAATGCCTTAGAACAAGTAGAATATCTAGTGAGAAAGTGCAATGGTTGTCAGAGGTATGCTACCAAGACACATATGCCAATGTCGGAGCTCAAGACCATACCAATCACCTGGCCATTTGCGATGTGGTGTTTGGACATGGTTGGCCCGTTTAAACCAACAAGGGGAAATATGACTCACATTTTGGTCATGGTAGACAAATTTACAAAGTGGATCGAGGTGAAGCCAATAAGAAAATGTGATGGAGCTACGGCCGTGACGTTTCTCAAAGACATCATCTTGAGATACGGTTATCCTCACAGTATCATAACTGATAATGGCACAAACTTTGTGGAAGGAGCATTTGCGCGTTTCTGCCGGGATAAGAAGATCTGGTTGGACGTTGCCTCGGTAGCTCATCTCGCTTCGAACGGACAAGTGGAAAGATCCAACGGATTGGTATTATCCGGGATAAAACCCCGGCTCATTGAGCCGCTGCAAAGATCAGCGGGGTGCTGGATAGAAGAACTACCAGCGGTACTATGGAGTTTAAGAACAACTCCGAATTGATCAACGGGCTATACGCCATTCTTTCTGGTATATGGGGCAGAAGCTGTATTACCAGCCGACATAGAGCATGATTCGCCTAGGGTCACCCAATACACAGAAGCCGAAGTGCAAGAAGCCCGGCAAAATGATGTTGATCTGCTGGAAGAAGCGAGAGAATTGGCAATGTCCAGATCCTCCATATATCAGCAAAATCTCTGACGCTATCATAGCCGGATAGTAAGCCCCCAAGTTTTTCGGGAAGGCGATCTGGTGCTCCGGTTGGTACAACGTACTGCTAGCATGCATAAATTATCTCCTCCATGGGAAGGGCCATTCATTGTGAGCAAAGCATTGCACAATGATTCTTATTATCTTATAGATGCAAAGCCACATGAAATGAACAAGGCGGACAGGTCCAGCGAGGAATCTAAGCGTCCGTGGAATGTAGCTCTACTTCGTCCTTTCTACACTTAGCAGAGAAGTGTATGTATCCGAGTCTTCTCATATGTCGGTATGTATGCCGGCAATGAGCTTATCAATGAAATGTTGGCACCTCGAGAAGTAACTCGGGGACTGCCTTAATAATATTTGTCTTCTGTTATTTATACGTTAGCTGGAGTAAGTTGTTCTACTTAACTCGGATTAGTAGTGTGTGAGCACCAAAAACCCAACTCTTCGACTTGCTGATGTCCAACAAGAATCGGCTTCATGGCAAGCAAGAGAACAAGTTTGGAATTGCGTAGCACATGAAAAATGACTAAGGAAAAGAACTTAATCGAGCCAACATTTGTTTTTCGAACTAACATTGTGTGTTTTTAGTTTATTATGCTGAATTATTTTGAGCTAAGCCTAAAAGTTTCCAAGTATTGTTAAGACAATTTTTGAAGCTCGGATTCGTAAGTCGTAAAACCAAATCAAGGTAGACACAAGCCGAGCCAAAAGATTGGACGAACAAGAAAATGAAACTCGGGGACTACGCCCAAGTTAATCCAGCATAAAAACTTAGTAGCAAAATATCACATGTGTACTGGATACAAGTCCACCCGGCATACCGGGGATCTGATAAACTTTAAAGTTTTTTCACTTAAGGAGCAGCAGGAGGAGGGAGTTCGGCGTCATCTTTGCTATCTTCAATGTCCGAGGCATCGCCCTCTTCGTCCTCATCCGAGCCATCTTCAACGTTTTCAGCGTTTTCGTCACCGGTGGCTTCCAGGAAGCTCGCTCCCTGAGTCCATTCATGAATGGGAGCGTATTCGATGAGGCTATGGGCGCAAGCCTTGCGCCGAGCTACCCACTCCGGGTCACTGGTCCATTTGGATCCGGTGCGTATGCGCGCTAAGAGGTTGAGGTCGATCTTCTCGTACCATGTAAGTACGTAGTGGAGAACGGTCTCAGCTACAGCGCGTCCAGCAGATTCCCTCCAAAGGTCGAGCTGGGTCTCGCATTCCATCAACTTTTCAGCAAGAAGTGCGGTTCCCTCCGGAGTGTCTTCTGCAGGCCAAAACGTGTTGAAGATTCGGACTGCAACGTCAAGGATATCCTTGCCATAGTTCTTGATGATTTCCACGCGAGATGACAGGCTGACCAACAAGTCCTCCATGTCATAGGGAATCTCTTCAGCGTCAGGCCCAACGGGAGTACCCCTCTCTCAGTGGAAATCAGCAGCAGCGGCGCTCGCGATGGCAGTGCCCTCCGGAAATTTGCCTGAAAACGAGATAAGAGAAGCAGGTAAAGAAAAAACATGTGAAGTAACCCGGAGAAATATGCCAGATAAGGGAAAGGAACTTATGTGAAATATGGCTGAGGATCCGAGTCAACTCCCTGGTACAGTCATCACGTCTTTTGCGAAGCTGCACAAGTTCAGCATTCGCCGAGTCAAGCTTTACGTCGGCCTCCTGGAGAAGTTCTCGGTCATTGGCAATTTGGAAGTTGAGGCGCTCGCGCTCCTCGGAGAAGTCTTGGCCAGCCTTTTGGAGCTCGGATTGATGTTGTGCCTTCAATTTCTTCATCTCGGCCTTAAGCTTAGCGATCTCATCATCCTTGGTCCGGAGGAGGGCAAGCTCATCGTCTTTCTTTTTGAGCTCGGCCTGATGCTGCCCTGCTTGTTCGAGAAAATGCAGCATCATATCAGGCATGGGCACAATATCTTCCAGCGATACTGAAATAGTTTGTCAACCCGGCAAAGCTGAGGATGAATGTTAGCCGAGCCAAGGAGGAAAGGAGATGAAAAGCATAAGCAAGGTTGAGCAGATATAACTTACCCTTGATCTGATCCAGATTCCTCCTCATAAGCGTGTTCTCAGCCTCCACCCCAGCTGCCAAAACCGAATGATGGATTAGTTCGGCAGAAGAAGATGAAGGAAAATGGAAAAATGCTGAGGAAGAAACTTACCCCTCTTATCATGATCAGCGAGAAGTGCGTTATGCTTGGCGCGCAGCATCTTATGAGTGTCCAAGAGACGCTGAAACTCAGCGCTCCGGCGGTTAGTGGTCACCTGAAAAGAGTACAAACTTACAGCTTAGCCTTGTGCATATTCGAAGTGTACAAAATCCGGGCCAAGTGGAACTTAACCCGGCTCTCGGTGTGTGCATATTCGAAGTGTACAAAATCCGGGCCAAGTGGAACTTAACCCGGCTCTAGGTGTGTGCATATTCGAAGTGTACAAAATCCGGGCCAAGTGGAACTTAACCTGGCTCTAGGTGTGTGCATATTCGAAGTGTACAAAATCCGGGCCAAGTGGAACTTAACCCGGCTCTAGGTGTGTGCATATTCGAAGTGTACAAAATCCGGGCCAAGTGGAACTTAACCCAGCTGTAGGTGTGTGCATATTCGAAGTGTACAAAATCCAGGCCAAGTGGAACTTAACCCGGCTCTAGGTGTGTGCATATTCAAAGTGTACAAAATCCGGGCCAAGTGGAACTTAACCCGGCTCTAGGTGTGTGCATATTCGAAGTGTACAAAATCCGGGCCAAGTGGAACTTAACCCGGCTCTAGGTGTGTGCATATTCGAAGTGTACAAAATCCAGGCCAAGTGGAACTTAACCCGGCTCTAGGTGTGTGCATATTCGAAGTGTACAAAATCCGGGCCAAGTGGAACTTAACCCGGCTCTAGGTGTGTGCATATTCGAAGTGTACAAAATCCGGGCCAAGTGGAACTTAACCCGGCTCTAGGTGTGTGCATATTCGAAGTGTACAAAATCCGGGCCAAGTGGAACTTAACCCGGCTCTAGGTGTGTGCATATTCGAAGTGTACAAAATCCGGGCCAAGTGGAACTTAACCCGGCTCTAGGTGTGTGCATATTCGAAGTTATCAAGGAGCTACGTTAGTTTTCTAAGGAGCATCCGGCCGAGTAACAAGTTACTCCCCTGGAGGCTCAGGGACTAATGGTTATATCATCAATATCTACAACATGCTAAGGAAAAGGAGAAGTAACGTACCTCCATCATGCGACCCGCAAGATTAATTGCCTTAGCGGCTGTGTTCATTTGGGCAGAAAATTCAGCGGGACCAAACTTCTCCGGAAGATCGTCGTTGTGGACGAACTCCGCCTTGTTCCAATTCATGACGAATTCAATCAGGGTCGAAGCATATCGCTCGCCGCTGGGCATATGGGGCGCCACCAAGCCCTTCGCGTGTGCCTCCCTCCTCTCAACCAGGGCAAGAGCCGGGCTGGTGTGCAAAACCATCTGTTGCACATCAGCTAGCTCGGCAGGGGCGTCCTTCGGTGCTGGAGGCTTCTTGGAAAGCATGGGCACGAGAGTACGCTGTCCAGCCTCGACGGACGCTGCCCTGGTGGCGTCAGGGGCCTTTTTGCCCTTGGGCTGCTGAGAGGAGGAAGTGGTTGCAGCAGATTTACCCTTGGGAACTGCCTGAGTACTTTCTCGCCGAGACTGGGAAGTCTCGGACGAGGCGGAGGAGCTTGGCGCTGATGCTGTTGCTCTTGGTGTTGCTGTTGATGCTGGTGCTAGAGTTGGTGCTGGTGCTGCTGCTGGTTTCTTCTTTGGTGGGGGTGTTGAGGTAGCCTCGGTTGTGGCTGGTTGCGGCAAAGCTGAAGTGGTGGATGCCGTTGCCTCGGTTGGGCCTGTCTCCCCCGCTCCAAGGTTGCCCCCCTCTTGACGAGGTGGTGTGGAACCCGGAGCCGCTGCTGAACCCTCCAGAATAGGGCTTAGCGGGCGTGAATCGTCGCCACGAGGGGGAGAAGGGCTGAGCCGGAGCGGCGAAGCAATGCTAGATCCACTCTTGGGGACCTCCACCGCGGCCCTGCCGAATCAAACAGTGTCGGATGAGAAACTATAACAATGCAAGAACAAGTAAGTGGCAGAGTGAAAGGAGGCTTATACATCCGAGGTCAGGGGATCCTTAGGCTTCCGAGCCCTTGTGCAGGAGCCTTGGCGGCAGGCTTAGAGGCAGTTTTGTCCCCGAACTTCTTTCGCCTTTTGGCAGGCTGAGAAGGTCCGGAGGAAGAAGTTGATGCAGCTCCCCGCTTCTTCTTCGGTGCAACCGGAACAGGGTCACCCACGGCAAGGGGAAGGTCCTCATGGATCTACCCACCGGGGTTAGCTGATGCTGGAAAAGCATAAGAAAGGGGGATAGCGTCAAAAGCTTCCATCACCTCGACATCCGAGTCATCTTCATCATCGGGCCAATCTCTAATGGAAGAGAGTTTACCGGTGGGTCGCTTTGTAGCGTCGGTCATTGGAAGGAACATCTCCTGATCCGGCTCCTCCTCATCCGAGGTCTCCCGGTCAAGCGCCCATTTGAGGGAGGGATCGGTGCCATCCTCGATGGTTTGCTGAAGGAATTGCTAAGGAGTGAAAAAACGACAGAGTTAAATATACAACAGCAACCGACATAAGATTTAATCCGGAGAAAGTTTGCAGCACGAAGCTTACCAAGGGAGGAGGCCTATGTCGGCAATAGTGCTTAATTCCCCATGTCCACTCTGAGGAGAAGTCCTTGTGGGTGGTGAAGAGGGCCTTGACCCGGCGGTAAATCTCCGTGTTACTCAACTCGAAAGACGAGGTACGGTTGGGGTTGCGGCCCCAACTCATGTGACACAATTTATGAGTGTGCTTCTGGAGGGGGGAGATCCGGTTGCTGACGAATGTGATCATGGCGTCCTCGTTGCGCAACCCGAGCTCCTTCAGCTCCATGGGCTTCTTGGGGATAACGTCCCACAACTCCGGGTTAGGAGGACCCGGAGTATAGGGGTGCAGCCGGATCAAGTCTTCGGTGCCGGCGTTCCGTACATAAAAGAAAGTCCGGGCCCATCCCTTGCAGGACTCCAGCCCCGTGACTCGGGGGAAGACGAATAGCCTTCGAGGAGAGATGGACGCAGCCCCGAACTGCGTAAGCTGCTTGTCCTCTGGGTCAAGCTGAATGTTCGGAATTACATTAGGACGAAGGCCAAAAAACGGATCCATAGCTCCTTCATGGGCCATAATCCGGCATAGCGTTCAATCATGGAGGCGAAAGCAGAGAGAGAGGTGATTGTGTTGGCAGGAAGGTGGTGCGGCTGGAGTTCGTAGGTGTTCAACCAATCGTGAAAAAAATCGCTGACTGGCAAACCGAATCCCCACTGGAAATGTGACAGAAACACCACATACTCACCCAGATTGGGTGAGGGGGCGAGTTCGGCGGAGGCGAGGCGAGCGGTGATGCCTGCGAGGATACGCCTGGTGCGGTAGAGCCAGTCCAGGTCATCCTGGCAGACCAAGGATCCGTCCCACGCACCGCGGTCCGCCGTTGTAGCGTCTTTCTCCATCTCGTGCTCGGCGACGGCGAGCTCCTCTTCAGTCATCTCAAGTTCGCTGCCCTCACTGGTGCTAGCGGCGGTGCGGGGCAGCGGCCTAGACTGACAGCGACCCGTGGCGGAGAAGGTGCGCAGCGGTGGCAGCGACGCAGATGCGTGTGGAAGCAGTATGGCGGCGGCGCTACTACTCAATCGCGGTGGCGGCAGCACTGTCGCGGGAGAAAACAAGGAAGAAGAAAGGGCAGAGGGGAGCGGAAATGGGGAAAGGACCCAAGGGGCGCACCCCTCCCCTATTTAACCGCTCCCTTTGCGAGGAAGTGGGATCGCGTTTGCGGGAAGGCCACATCGTGTGGCCATGTACACACCGGATTAACCAATCAGCATCAGGCCACACGGAAGGCCACAGGGCGCAGCGGATCCCATGACGCGACGCATTGATGTAGTGAACGAGGAGGCAGGCATGACGTGACGCGCGCACAGTAACTCCTGAAAGTAACTGCGACAGTTACTGTGGCTGGCCCTTAAAATGAGGCGATGTGATGATTAGCCTCCACGTGGGGAAGCGTACGAGAGAAGGAAGAACAACCCGGATGAGAATGTGGTAACCCGGCCAGCAAGTGAAAACTTGGAATGTGCCAAGGGAAAGTAAATCCATAGAATCCGAGATAAGGAGGTAACCTAGAAATAAGATCCAAAGCTTAGTGAAATGGAACCTGATGTGGCCTTAGCGGCCAAGGCAGCTAAGACCGCACCAGCTTCGGGGACTAATGTTGGGGGGATACCCCCGGGTAGGGTCACGCCGGGGTATAAAGGCCGAGTTAGCCGAGGTTCGGCAAGGCCAAAGCGGATGCTGGCCGGGTCACCTCAAGGCAGGCCGAATCACGGAGTAACCCGGACCAGGGGACATCCACCTAACGTGGTCTCAACCGACTTAAGCTGTAAGTCGGAAAGATGTATCTAACTTTCATGCAGGAACAGGTGTGGCTGGATCAACTGCGATCCGGGTCATGTCAAGCTTCTAGGAGGAGGAAGGAATCTCGCTGGTCAAAAGTAGCCCCGGTACGCACAGCATGAGCGAAGGGGACAGAGGCAGGACCAGCAAGGCATGGCCGACAGAGGTGACGACACCAATGTCGGCTGACGCAGGCGCCGCAGAGGCTCACGTAGCCTCTGCATAGGTGACGCGGGGAAAAGCGACCCGATCGGCTTACTATTTTGGTAGGAGGCATATTCCCTGGAATATGCCTCTACGTATGCCCTAAGTGGAGACCTAGCAACCCCTATATAAGGAGGGCTAGGGCCTCTGTAGAAGGGTTAGGTTCTACCGGTTGATCTCTGGTTGGTCTTGTACGGGTTAGCCAGTGGCGAGAGTAAGAGAGTCCCTTCTTCCTCCTCTCCCCGATACAGCTCTAGGAGCACTTTTAAACCTTGGAAGTGAATCGAATATAAAACTTCTGTGTGTGGAATCACCTCACTATCCCTCCCTGGATTCCCCTAGTGCATTTAGTCCCCACCTTTACCCTATCCATGGCATCTACCGTGACACCACCACGACATGACCGGTCCGGTGCAATCCCTAGGATTCGCGACGGGCAGAGGACTCTCTCTCAAACTGGCACGGCGAGGAGGGAGACTCGGTGAGATCTTGATGTCTAGGTAAAGGGACTCCAATGCCTAGGCCTTGTACAACGCGGAGGCACGATTCAAACTCCAACGAGGTTTGTGATATTTGGTGCACCTTTGTCAAAGGAGCATGAGGCAAGAACTAGATAGATCCACAAGGGGTTTCCACTTATTCCAAATATCATGCCTAGGGCTTACAATGGAGGTGGGGGACTATATGTAGGCTAGCCACAAGTTCAGGGGAAATTCAGGCATTAAAGTAGAGTTCTGGTCGAAGTAGAGGGGTACATGGGCCCCAGTCCCAGCTCAGGCTCGCATGCCCATCTTCAGGCCGGACAGTCCGGGTCATGTGGACCGGACATTCCGGGTGGCCGGACACTCCTGGTAGTGTCCGGGTAGTGTCCAAAAGGGCACACAGAATGTCCGCGCCAGGATGGAGCTAGGGTAGGCTAGACACTCCGGGTGAGTCACGTCGGAGGCTCCGGCTGGATTTGGACGGACACTGCGGCACAGGCAGCTTCAGGACAGGTGCATCTTCAGGGCTCGTGGGTCGACACGGCGGGGTCTCGTACCTGATAATATATAGAGTAGTGGTATGAAGTAGCAAGCCATCCAAGGGTATGTCAAAGTCACATGATGAGGGGAGCGAATTCACCTTAGCTTGAAGGAGCTTGGCTCGGGCACGGGTCATTAGTCCACTTGGGGGACTTGGTGGTGTAGATGTAGGAGCGTCCATAGGACGGCCTGCATCAGGGCGGCTAGCTCATCGTCCACTTAAAATTGGGACAAATTTAATCCCAATTTGAACCAAAATTCCATGACTTAAAATATATGTATGATTTGAATAAATTTGACATGTATTTGAGCCGTGAGACAGGTGGATATGCTCTAAAGCTGATTCATAAGTAGTAGTACTTGCTTTGACAATCTCCGATGGGCTTGTATAAATTTGATCGAAATATGTATGATTTGAATTAAATTTTATATGTATTTGAACAGTGAGGACAGTGGATATGCTATAAAGCTAATTCATAAGTAGTACTCCCTCCGACCCAAATTAGTTGATTTAGATTTGACTAGATTCGATTGTATCTTTAGGAATTTGAGTCAACTAACTTGGATTGACAATCTCAGCCACTAATTTCGAAAGGGGAATAGATGCTGCCGCCAATGCTGCAACTCTATCTGGTAGCCACGATGGCAGCGATAGAACAGTAAAAACTGATAGGCCCCAACTTGACCCTCTAGGCATTTGGCACTTCAACTATGGGCAACTAGATCCAATGGCAAGCAACTCGGGCCCCGTAATGCATTTTGTCGACAACTTTGGATCCTCTAGAACCAATGGCAAGCAACTCGGGTACCGCAATGCATTCTCTCGACCACTTTGGGACCGCTAGATCTAATGGCTAGCAACTCGGGCACCACAATGCATTCTCTCGACAACTCTGGGACCGCAAAGTGACTAAATTAGCAGGAACTAACAACCATCTATTGAATAACAATTCTACTCTCTACCCCCCCCCCCCCCCCGCGTGCTTCACTTGAAGTTCACATTTTAGATTTTCTATGACTTGTTCAGGTATGACAAGATCATCCTCTGGTGTCAACTTCTCTTTGCGAATAAGCTTTGAATTCTTCCTCGACGGTACGTTTCAGCTTGAATATCAACAAGTTTTTATGGGTCCATTCATCACCTAACTTGGCAACCATCTCCTCCAAATCCATCCTATGGCTATTCCACTGAGTTGATTCATCTTGCTATGAAATGTACCATGGATCATCGGCCTGCATAGCATACTATAACAATCCCAAAACAAACTAAATTAGAATCAGTCCGACAGGCCATGCCAGCACTTCAAATTCAACGGTAGTACAAAGAGAAGGAGCTACATGCACTTCCGACGTGGTAGGAGAAGGAGAATGTGTCCACAACATGATCGATTCCCCACCCTCACCGGTGTACTTGCTACGACCAGACATTGAGGACTAATTTGCACCTACAATATTGAGGAAATTACGGGAACCAGATTGATTAGGGTGGGCGGAGTAGGAGCGGATGTCTTAGCAAGCCCTACTAGCAATTGCTGCGACTGTTCGTCGAGTTATGGCGGCAGAACCAAATCCCAGTCATCGTGGACGGCGGACCTGCCTGCTGTCGGTACTGCCCCAACGTACATTGCGTGCGGACGAAATAGGTGCCAGAGCCGTGGTTGAGGTGCAGCACGACAGTCCGTCTGATACCGCCTTAGGACAGATGCGGCGACGTGCCAACGATGGTTGCTCTGTCTGCCGGTGGGATAGGAGCTGCTCGGGGCTGGGGGCGGATGAGAGAGAGAGCCAACATGTCATACACGACCCCACCTATGAATTATTTCATATTTGCCAATTTTGCATATCTGCCAAACTTTTTCTTTGAAATTTGCATATTTTCCACATAACCACCACATGCCAGTGACTCTCAAAATGGCAAATATGCAAGTTGGAAAGTAAAACGTGGCAAATATGCAAATCCCCCTCCAGCCCCACATGACGGCCCCACCAGCCATTAGCTACGAAGGCCCCATAGAACGGCTCCACATAGCCGCCCCATCGTTCATTGGCTTCGATGGCCCCATAGAATGGCCCTAGTTGTCATTGGCTGCTCCGAACACACAATCAGGAAAAAAGGACCCACAAGTAAGCGAGAGACAGATGGCTGGTCCGCCGTGTATCACGGACCCACCTGTCAGCATGTAATGGTCGAGGAGATGTAACATAACGCTCAACGCATGACCCGCCCAACACGGTCCCACCTGTCAGCATGTAACGGTCAAGCCTTTGACTTGACGATATCCACCCGTCCGAGCACATGTGAGGGTTTCGGAATGGTGGGAGGGGAATAGTGAGGATAAACTAAGCAGCTGGGGAAAACTAAGTACAATTAACGAACTAGGGGCACAAAAATAGAAATCCCTATAATCTAATGACTTAGAATTTTAGTCAATTAAATAAATGGTCAGATGTTTTTCTTGTTTGTGGGATTTACTAGTATTTTTTCTTGTTTCTTGTTAACCCATCATGTACTTTTAATATATAATAGATGTCGAACCCCAAATGGTCTTTGAAGCACTTGAAGATGATGATTGGATTGATGCAATGAATGAATAACTTCACACTGTCAAGCGGAAAAAGTTGTGGACATTAGTGAAACGGACAAAAGATTGGCAAAACAACATCAGGACCAAGTGGATATTCAATAACAAGCGTGATGCCAATGGGATAGTCATCCGCAATAAGGAAAGGTAGGTAGCCCAAGGATACTCTCAAGTTGAGGATATTGAATACAGTGAAACTTATGCCCCCGTTTCTCGTCTAGAATCTATTCGCATCCTCCTTTTTTATGCCACTAATCATAATTTTAAAAGGCAACAAATGTATGTTAAAAGTACTTTCCTTAATGGTATTTTGAAAGAGTTGGTTATCTCAAGCAGCCTCCGAGTTTTGAGGATACTCTCTTCTCAGACCATGTCTACAAGATTGCCAAGGCACTCTATGGCCTAAAACAAGCCCCACATGCGTGGTATGAGTGCCTTAGCTAGATCTTGATAGACCGTGGTTTTGAAGTATTTCTAATCAACCCCAATCGTTTTTATTACGAGAGTTTGTGGGAACTTGTTTATTTGCCAAATTTATGTTGATGGCATTAGTTTTGGATATGTTAACAAAGCTTTTAATCAGGATTTTGCCAAGCTCATGACCGACCACTTTGAGATGTCTATGATGGTTGAGATGGAATTCTTCCTTGGGCTTGAAGTCGAGAAATTAAGGAAAGGGACCTTCCTCAACCAAGCCAAGTACATTCAAGATATGCTCAAGAAGTTCAAGTTTAACCAAGTGAAAGGTGCCAAGACCCCTATGCCCACTAAGGTTAATCTTGATCTCAATTCCAGGGGTAAGGATGTGGATCAAAAGCTCTACCATTCTATTATTGGTTCTTTGCTTTATCTTCATGTATCCCGACCAGATATCATGTTGAGAGTGGATATGTGCGCAAGATTCCAAGACACACCAAAAGAAAGCCACATGGTAGCGCTCAAGCGAATATTTCGATATTTGCTTCATACCCCAAACTTTGGGTTATGGTACCCCAAGGGAGCCAAGTTTGACGTCATTGGATACATGGATTCGGATTGGGCGGGAGACAAAGTTGAAAGGAAGTCAACCTCTAGTTCTAGCCAATTCCTTGGAAGATATTTGGTATGTTGGTCGTCAAAGAAGCAAAACTGCGTGTCTATGTCCACCGCCGAAGCCGAATATCCCTCCGCCGCAAGTTGTTGTGCTCAATTGATATGGATGAAGCAAACCTTGAAGGATCTCAGTCTATCTATTGTCAATGTGCCACTTCTTTGTTACAATGAGAGTTCCATTTCCATTGCTCATAACCCTATGCAACACAACAAGACCAAGCATATTGAGATTCAAAATAATTTCATCCGGGATCATGTTGCACGAGGGGATATCTCGTTGGAGTATCTTCCTACCAAGGCCAATTCAGTAGATCTTTTCACAAAGACACTTGATGAATCAAGGTTCTGTGAGTCAAGGCACGAGCTAAATATCATAGATTCGAGCAATGTGTCTTGAGTAGCTTGCACACCTACCCATGTCTCAAAGGATATCTTTGTTTGGATGTAGGCATGGATTTAGGAGGAGTGTAGTTCCTCGTATGAAACAAAACTAATCCATTATGCACACGATAATGCATTCATTATCTTTAGTCTCTCAAGGAGACAAAATGAGCTAAAATGATGAGTTTTGGTAATGAACCCAAGATATATCTTCACGGTTTCAATCCAAGTTTACTCATATATGGTGGCCTCAGCCATCGACCCTTTTGTTTCGATCCTATTTGGTTTCCCCTTTGTTTCTTCTGTTTTTGTGTTTTTGGTGTTCTTGTGGCTATTTTTATATCCCTTATGTCTATCCGAAGCCTATCTCCTATCCTGAAACCATTTCCGTCTTATGCACAAGTTCATTCCTTGCCAAAACACAAATCTGAGAAAGTTTCTTTCGGTGGCACCGGAAGTTCCGGCCAGGCATCGGTACTACCGGTCTTGGGATGAGTTCCCCGGAACTTCTCCTCAGAATGGTACTACTGGCCACGCCTGGAACTCTCGCGTGAATGGAAGTTCCGGACTCTGACCGGTACTTTTGGCTAGGACATTGTCCTTTAAGTATCGGGCCTATGAGGAAAACATGAATCTTCCCTTTTCTTCCTACCCGACCTGGCCCTTATAGAACCTAGCCACTATAGGCATCTTCTCCATGGAGGCACCGCTTACCCCTCTATCTCCAACCTTCTCCTTTAGGTAGGCTCCGTGAGAACCTTACCCATGTCGATCTCCTGCCATAGACCCTTATGCTTGACCCTATTTCCCTCTATTAATGGAGATCATGCTATTTTGCTCTCTTGAGTATGGGCTTGCCATTTTCGGGCATGTTCTTTGGCTATAATTTCTTGGGGGGGGGGGGGGGGGGGTCTTGGTAGGTTTAGGGTTACCATGTTTGTGTAGATTGCTATCATACATTTGTCGGCTTTACTCTTGTTTCTCTCTAGAACCGATGAACTGCCCAGGTCGTACCATCACCTTTACTTCCGGTGAGGCATGACTGGTACTTCTAGTTAGCTCCTCCAGTCGGTAGTTATGTCTGCTCACTGGAACTTCTGGTGAACATGAGTAAAGTCCCATCTCATGTATTTCTTCAATATAAACTTTGATTCTCTTTTGAACTTGTGCACTTACTGAAACAACATGTGTGCCCCATGTGCGGTTTTGGTAATTAATGACAATCTTTATGGACTTATGTTTGCATTGAGTTTTACTTGTAGGATTTGTCCATAGGCAATGCTTGAACCATATGTTGGCTTCAAGGTTGGAAGAAGAAGAAAGTGAAGAAGATCAAGTGTTGATCAAGGTTTCAAGGAATGATCCGGAGATTGGTTAAGTAGAAGTTGAGCCTATGGCAAGTGTGTATTGAATAATAAGATGATCTCAAGTGTATCTTGCCATCCTTATGGTGATCATGGATATGTGAAGATATGCCTAAAAGAGAGGCTCTTCCATAGTGGAGTATGGGGGAGCAAATTCCAAGTCTTCACCAAGCTAGCGCAATCAAAAAAGGAGTTCCATCTTGAGGTATAGAAGATCCTCATCATCAACATCAAGTGGAATATACACAAGGCAATTGTTTGATCTTGATAGGGTTTCTTTCTTACCGGTCTCGTGGTGTTACTTGGGGAGACCGGTTTATAGGATAGATAACCGTACTATCAAGAGGGGCTCTCGAGTGAGTAACTTGATCATATCCCTCGGTGAGAGCTCAAACCTTTGCATACTTGGCATCATCTTTTTTGTATTTGTAGTTGTTGTGGTTCTTTCTTTGGCCTTAAAGAACGCTCTCTATTGCATATGTGAGTAAGTTGAGATGAGTGCATATAATTGGGACTACACAAAATCATGCTCATGATTCACCAATCCCAAATATGTCAATCTAGCAATTATATCGCCTATTGTTTCCTCAAACTACTCTCATGTGCAATATTGATGAATTTGCAAAGTTGATTCTTTCTTTGTGATACTTGATTCCTCTCGCAATACATTCCAACTATCTCTACTTCCCTTAATGGTAGCTGTGATGTATTTGATATGTTTGTGGTTGAAGTTCATGAATATACAATAAGATAAAATTGACCCTTTTGGCCATGCTATCAAGCAAAGATCTTAGTGGTGTATTGTCATGACTTCATTTTGGATATCTTGCTCTATTTATTTTAATATTTATTTTGTGTGTACATGTTTCTTTGTGGATCAATATCTTTGTGAGATTGTCTACTTAGAAACTTATACACATGAGAGATGTTACTTCTCCTTTTTTGACATCTTCTTTTCTTTGTGTGTGTTGTATGGTCATATTAACAAATATCATTCACTGAAGACTATGTTGATGCGCAATGATCATCCTTGCATTAGTCTTATACTATGCTTTATCATGCCTCTCACACATCCTTGTGGTTGAGCCTGCTATTATGTTGTCTCTTACTCGTTGCTCAACCATTTGTTTATTGCAAGTTTTATGCCTTAGTATTTGCTCTTTTGTACATAGTTGGGTTTTAAATAATACTAAGGGAGTGAGGATGCCATGTTTGTCCATATTGTATTCAAATGCATTTTTTTTGCACAAACCTTGGGGAGGCTCCTCATATTATATAGAACACTCTCTTTTCAATCTTATCATAATATCTATCTTTCATTTGGTATGTTCTTTTTGTCAAGTGGTTCTTTGGATCTTTTGAATGCTTGCTTCATTTGTTGATGCTCCTTCACCTTGTTAATTTTTTTCAATCTTTTGATCCTCAATATTGTTTAACCACCTCCTAAGTATTTGTCATTAGATACGTGCATATTATTCCACTCATTCTATGAGAAATGTACACATTTTGGAGGAATTATCACTCTATTGGCCGTGTAGAGCTTTTCACCCATTTTGGCAATCGATGCCAATGCGGGAGAAGTTTTGGAGGGTTTAAGGGAAGTTGGTTTCATGCTTTGAGTTTGTTCTTAAGCATTTGCCTCTCATGCTCTTGCATCTGTGTTGTTTCTTTTCATGTTGAATATATGCATTTTCCTCTCATGCTCTTACATCTTTGTCGTTTCTTTGCATGTTGAATATATAGATAAAACCCTCTCAAAGGGATTGTCATCAATTACCAAAATGGGGGAGATTGAAAGAACATGTGTGCCCCATGTGTGGTTTTGGTAATTAATGACAATCTTTATGGACTTATGTTTGCATTGAGTTTTACTTGTAGGATTTGTCCATAGGCAATGCTTGAACCATATGTTGGCTTCAAGGTTGGAAGAAGAAGAAAGTGAAGAAGGTCAAGTGTTGATCAAGGTTTCAAGGAATGATCCGGAGATTGGTCAAGTAGAAATTGAGCCTATGGCAAGTGTGTATTTAATAATAAGATGATCTCAAGTGTACCTTGCCATCCTTATGGTGATCATGGATATGTGAAGATATGCCTAAAAGAGAGGCTCTTCCATAGTGGAGTATGGGGGAGCAAATTCCAAGTCTTCACCAAGCTAGCGCAATCAAGAAAGGTGTTCCATCTTGAGGTATAGAAGATCGTCATCATCAACATCAAGTGGAATATACACAAGGCAATTGTTTGATCTTGATAGGGTTTCTTTCTTACCGGTCTCATGGTGTTAGTTGGGGAGACCGGTTTATAGGATAGATAACCGTACTATCAAGAGGGGCTCTCGAGTGAGTAACTTGATCATATCCCTCGGTGAGAGCTCAAACCTTTGCATACTTGGCATCATCTTTCTTGGTTCTTATTTGGGTCTTACTCATGTGAGTATTTAGATCTTGTGTTAATCTCCATGACAAGCTGAAGTTCATCGAAAACGAATTTCATATGCATTCTCTATTACGTTTTCGATGTTGGAGGTTTTATCGGTTCGTCTTTTTGGGAGAGGTCAAACCTTTCGTCATTTGGTTATATCCTACCTTGCTGGACTATGATTTTTCTCTGGATGATCTTGTAGATCTCATTGTCCTATTTAAAACGATCCCAAGATCATAAAAAACGGAGTCCGAATGCAAAATTTATGATTGTTTCAGTTTTGTTGTTTCTGCTAGTTTTCAGGGGGGCGGATTATCCGGCCCAATTTTCGGAAAACGGCTAAGGACTTTGAGGCGTGGCTCCCTATAACAGGGGCGGATTATCCGGGCCTCTGGGGGTGGATTATCCGGCCCAAATATCCGCCCGCTATACAGAGGGTTGCACCGCGAAGTCCTTAGCCATATTTTGGCCCGGGGAACCTGGAATACGGGGGAGGGGCGGATTATCCGGCCTGGGAGGTCCCAAACGGTCATATTTCATTGGGAAGGGGTATAAATAGGCCCCTTCTTCCTCCGTAGGCTGGTTGCTTGCATTCTCTCTCCTCCATTGTTTTGACCTTCAAGAGCTTACAAATTCTCTCAATCCCTCCCATATTTTATTGAATCTTTTTGGGGGATTTGAAAGGGGGATTTAGATCTACAATTCCACCAATCCATCTCTCCTCTATGTGAGGGGAACATATTGGGATGTAGATCTTAGGGTTTCTTTTGTGGATTTCCTCTTGTGTTCTTCTCTTATTCTCACACTAGCTTTTGTAGCTTTGGTGGAATTTGGGAAAGAAGAACTTGAGCACTTTTTGTGTTCTTGCCATTGCATTCTGTGAATCGGTTTGAGTTCTTGGTGAGGATTCGATTGGCTGAAAGGTGAGGAGCTTTTTACTCTTGGGTTCTTGGAACCCTAGACGGTTTAGTTGTTTTGCAGGTTTGTGGATTACTTGGGGCCTCCAATTAAGTTGTGGAGCTTTCCCCGAGCTTGTTTGTTGGGAGCCTCCAATTGAGTTGTGGAGAAGTGCCCCAATCTTTGTGAGGGGTTACGGTTTGCCACCGACAAGTGCACCGATAGTGAAGAAGTGAACCAGGCCTCTTGTGGCGAGATTCACAGGAGAATAGGGTCAGGCCTTTTGTGGCGTGGTGGTCTTAGTACTACCCACCCCTCCAACGAGACGTACTCCCTTTATGGGAGGAACTCGGTAATAAATCATCGTCTCCGCGTGCCTCGGTTATCTCTATACCCGAGCTATTTACTTATGCACTTTACTTTGTGATAGCCTTCGTGCTTGAAGCCTTATATCTAGCTATCACATAGTTGCTTGTTTTGCTTAGCATAAGTTGTTGGTGCACATAGGTGAACCGTAGTTTATATAGGATTTGTGCTTGACAAAGTAAACGCTAGTTTTATTCCGCCTTTGTTAAGCCCATATCATAAAGTTTTTAAACCGCCTATTCACCCCCCTTTAGGCGGCATCGGTATCCTTTTCAATTGGTATCAGAGCCTGGTCCCTCTTTTGGGCTTCACCGCCTTGAGAGTAAAGATGTCGGCTAGGGGATTAGTGCACGATGACATTTTCATATTTGATGGCACATGTTATGAGATTTGGAAAATTTGTATGCTTAATCATTTTCGGGCCATGGACCCAAATTTGGAGCGAATCATAGATATAGGTTTTTCTCCTCCAATGGATTTCCTTAATCTATCTTGTGAGGATGAGAAAAACTTATATCTCGATGCTCAAGCTTCTAATGAGCTTGTTAATGCTTTGAGCCATGTAGTTACTTCTTCAGTCATGCCTTTTTGGAGCGCTCATGAGTTATGGACAAAATTTCAAGATAAATATGTTGTGTCCAATATTTTTGAGGATGATTGTGTTGCTTCCACTTCAGGTCGAGATGAGTTCTCATCTTCTACCACTTCACTAGCATGTGATTTTTCACAAGGTAATGATATGGTAAGTGGTGATAGAAATTGCAATATGGATAGTGTGCTTACTATTTGTAATCCCTCCTCTCTATCTAGTTGCAATGATCTATCTTTGGACTTTAACACTTCTAGCACTACAAACTCCTTCCATGCTTGTGTTGATAGTCCTGGCATATCATGTGTAAGTTGTTTGAGTAAATCTCATGATGATATGCTTGATATTCCTTGTTGCCATGATATAAATGCTTATATGTGCTCTAGTTGTTGTGTTTCTAACAATGTAGAGAAAACTGAAGATTCTACGGGTCAAGACAACATCTTGAATGAAGCCTCAAGTAATTCTTCACTATCATCATCTCATGGTTCCCATCTATGCCTTATGGCTAGGGATTCAAAGGTATATCCTACTTTGGAACCCAATACCTCTTGTGATGATGAGGATGAGTATAATGAGGAAGAAGATATTGGTGTTGATTTGTTACATGAAAAGGGTGAGATTGTTTATCATGCTCTTGTTAAGAATAATATTGCTTGCTCTAACTTTGTTGAAATCTTGGGTTTTGCTATTGAGAGCAAAGAACGTATTGATAAGTTAGAATCTCAAAGTTGAGGAGCATCAGAACACAATTGACAAAATGAGTAGCCTTGAGCGTGAGTACGCTAATGATATTGCAAATCTAAATGAAGCTCTTGAAGAAGCACAAGCAACCAAAGAATCTCTTGAGGAGACGTTTACTCTAGAAGTGTCTAAAGTAAAGGAAACCCGTGATAAAGCTCTTGAGGTGACAATTAATCTCAAAAGAAAATATAATGAGATTGCCAAGTTGTCTTCTACTATTGCTAATTATAATGATGCTTGTGATACTAACTCTATTTCTTGTGAAGCATCTATTTTGAAGGAGAATGTTGAGCTAAAGGCTCAACTTGCTTTGCTAACTAGCAATTATGGGAAATTGGAAGAAAGTCGTGTTATGCTATCAAGCTCTCATGAGGATCTTCTAGCCTCCCATGATAGGCTAAAGTTAGCTCATGAGGCTATTGTGTCAAAGTTAACATCTAATGAGCCTTATGTGGACATTATCACTGCATCCACTATAAATGTCGTACTACCATGTGCTAGTCCTAGTAATTCATCATCTCATATTATTGCTACATCTTGTAATGAATTACATTCCTTGCCTTGTTGCTCTAACAATGAAGCTTCTACTTCCTCTAGTATTTGTGTTGATACTAAACATGTAGAGGAAATCAAAGAGCTCAAGGCCCAAGTCTCATCTTTGAAGAGGGACTTGAAAAAGGGTCATGAAGGGAGGGCCACACTCAACAAGATCTTGAGTGTGCAAAAATTCCCAAATGACAAGAGTGGGCTTGGATTCAAATCCAACATCAAGAACAAGTCCACCAACAACAATAAGTTCAAGAGAAACAAGAAGAAGGGCGAAGAACATGTCAAAAATTGGCCAAGATTGTTTGCTTCAAGTGCAAAATTGAAGGGCACCATGTTAGATCTTTCCCATTGAATAATAAGACTCTTAGTGAGAAGCAAAAAGGGAAGAGGCCTCAAGTTCAAGGTCATGGTGTACCTCAAGTTCAAGAAATGCCACTTCGCAAAAAGAATCAAGATAATACTCCCATGGTGGATAAATCAAGTGTGAAGAAATGGAAGAAAAGAACTTGCTACATATGTCGTGAGAAAGGTCACCTCTCTTCTTCATGCACTATTGGTAACTCCTCATCCAACCCTATTATGATTGATGATGTTTATTCTCTTCATAAGGATGAGGTTGGAAATGTGTTTTCCAAATATGTTGGTGCCCAATGTGGTGTCAAGAGAAGAACCATTTGGGTTGCCAAGCCTATTGTGACTAACTTCTTAGGACCCAACTTGGTTGGGGACCAACAAGCTAAAACTTGATCAATAGGTGTTGGTGGAGGGCATTGGAGACTTGGATACATCATGAAGAATTAAGGGAACTTCATCAATCATATTGTCCCAAGCCAAGTGGTTTATATTATCTTATCTCTATCATATATCCATTGTTCCTCCTTGCGGTAACATGTTCTCAACTCATTTACATTTAAAGTTACTCGCCCCTTGTGCATGTGTTGGTTTTTTGTACCTTGCATGTGTTTTTATATGTTGTGCATAACCACTTACTTATCTTGAGTTATCAAGTTTATTTGTGTATGTTGGCGTGCACACCATGTACTTGTTTTTGTTGTGTTGAGCCTTTATTAAATCTTTGTGTTATCTCATTTTTGGATATTTCTTTGACTTGAAACCGTTAATGCTCTATTTGATGTAGGTAGAGATGATGATCCCATGTGGGTGCATTTTGTATTCAAATGCACAATCTTAAATAATGCACTAATCATGGGGGAGTTTTCCTATATTGTGTAGAACACTCCTTTTATGCTTCTTCACAACATGTTTTGCTCCATATCGTTTTTTATGTCTTTGGAAGATAAATATTCCTTTGGTACTTTGTGTCATCTTGAAAAGTGTTGAGAGTTTGGTGTGTTTTTTTTAAACTTTCTCTTTTTGGAAGTTGGCTTTATCTCATTCCTTGCTAACTTTTTTAACATTTTAGAATGAGATAAATCCTTGAGCATTTGTGTTTTTTCTATCTCTTTCTCTTTGTTTTTTGCCTAGTTCATTTGTTGAACATGTGGTCTTTCATGAGTTGATTTGGTTATTTGATATAATTTGAACAACCTTTTATCGTGTCACACTTTGGTGTTTCTTCTTGGTTTACTTGGTATTTTGTTCAAATTGTATCTCCTTTGGTTCTTGAAAGTAGTGTGCATGCATATTTAATAAATGTATATATTATAGCGTGCTTGCTTTACTTGATCCAATATATAGGTGAAACTCCACAAAATCCTAATTGGCTAAGATGTGCATGGAATTCAATTCATATCAATATGCACATATTTATGTGGAGTATCTCCTATGTATTGTAGTTGCTCTAACTACTTTGGACCCAATAAGTTTGGGGACCATATTATACTTGAATTTTGTTTTAGGTACCTTCGAGGTGCATTGGATGCTTGTATCTTTCATAAGGAGTAAGTGATGACTCAATCATAATTAGATACAAGCAAGGATGATCAACGAACTCCTATCAACTTCATCACACCAATGTTATCTCGGTAACAAGTATCTCTAACTCATGCGTACATATCGTCTTCCAACCTATGGTAGGTTGCATATTGGCATGATTTTTTTGTACTTGTAGTTGTTGTGGTTCTTTCTTTGGCCTTAAAGAACTCTCTCTATTGCATATGTGAGTAATTTGAGATGAGTGCATATAATTGGGACTATACAAAATCATGCTCATGATTCACCAATCCCAAATATGTCAATCTGGCAATTATATTGCCTATTGTTTCCTCAAACTACTCTCATGTGCAATATTGATGAATTTGCAAAGTTGATTCTTTCTTTGTGATACTTGATTCCTCTCGCAATACATTCCAACTATCTCTACTTCCCTTAATGGTAGTTGTGATGTATTTGATATGTTTGTGGTTGAAGTTCATGAATATACAGTAAGATAAAATTGAGCCTTTTGGCCATGCTATCAAGCAAAGATCTTAGTGGTGTATTGTCATGACTTCATTTTGGATATCTTGCTCTATTTATTTTCTTATCTATTTTGTGTGTACATGTTTCTTTGTGGATCAATATCTTTGTGAGATTGTCTACTTAGAAACTTATACACATGAGAGATGTTACTTCTCCTTTTTTGACATCTTCTTTGTTTCGTGTGTGTTGTATGGTCATACTAACCAATATCATTCACTGAAGGCTATGTTGATCCGCAATGATCATCCTTGCATTAGTCTTATACTATGCTTTGTCATGCCTCTCGCACATCCTTGTGGTTGAGCCTGCTATTATGTTGTCTCTTACTCGTTGCTCAACCATTTGATTATTGCAAGTTTTATGCCTTGGTATTTGCTCTTTTGTACATAGTTGGGTTTTAAATAATATCGAGGGAGTGAGGATGCCATGTTTGTCCATATTGTATTCAAATGCATTTTTTTTGCACAAACCTTGGGGAGCCTCCTCATATTATATAGAACACTCTCTTTTCAATATTATCATAATATCTATCTTTCATTTGGTATGTTCTTTTTGTCAAGTGGTTCTTTGGATCTTTTGATTGCTTGCTTCATTTGTTGATGCTTCTTCACCTTCTTAATTTTTTTTCAATGTTTTGATCCTCAATATTGTTTAACCTCCTCCTAAGTATTTGTCATTGTATACGTGCATTTTATTCCACTCATACTATGAGAAATGTACACATTTTGGAGGAATTATCACTCTATTGGCCGTGTAGAGCTTTTCACCCACTTTGGCAATCGATGCCAATGGGGGAGATGTTTTGGAGGGTTTAAGGGAAGTTGGTTTCATGTTTTGAGTTTGTTCTTAAGCATTTGCCTCTCATGCTCTTGCATCTGTGTTGTTGCTTTGCATGTTGAATATAGGCATTTTCCTCTCATGCTCTTGCATCTTTGTCGTTGCTTTGCATGTTGAATATATAGATATAAACCCTCTCAAAGGGATTGCCATCAATTACCAAAATGGGGGGATTGAAAGAACATGTGTGCCCGATGTGTGGTTTTGGTAATTAATGACAATATTTATGGACTTATGTTTGTATTGAGTTTTACTTGTAGGATTTGTCCATAGGCAATGCTTGAACCATATGTTGGCTTCAAGGTTGGAAGAAGAAGAAAGTGAAGAAGGTCAAGTGTTGATCAAGGTTTCAAGGAATGATCCGGAGTTTGGTCAAGTAGAAGTTGAGCATATGGCAAGTGTGTATTGAATAATAAGATGTCTCAAGTGTACCTTTCCATCCTTATGGTGATCATGGATATGTGAAGATATGCCTAAAAGAGAGGCTCTTCCATAGTGGAGTATGGGGGAGCAAATTCCAAGTCTTCACCAAGCTAGCGCAATCAAGAAAGGTGTTCCATCTTGAGGTATAGAAGATCGTCATCATCAACATCAAGTGGAATATACACAAGGCAATTGTTTGATCTTGATAGGGTTTCTTTCTTACCAGTCTCGTGGTGTTAGTTGGGGAGACCGGTTTATAGGATAGATAACCGTACTATCAAGAGGGGCTCTCGAGTGAGTAACTTGATCATATCCCTCGGTGAGAGCTCAAACCTTTGCATACTTGGCATCATATTTCTTGGTTCTTATTTGGGTCTTACTCATGTGAGTATTTAGATCTGGTGTTACTCAAGTCATCGTTGAGTATGTGGGCGCTGTTATGGATATCCAGATCCTGCTGATGGTTATTGATCGGAGAGGTGTCTCCATCATGTCTGCATATTCATGAACCCTAGGGTGACACACTTAAGGTTCGATGCTGTTTAGGTAGATATGGAATGTGCGTTGGAGACCGAATGTAGTTCGGAGTCTCGGATTGGATCTGAGACATCATGAGGAGATCCGGAATTGTCCGGAGAATAAGATTCATATAATGGAGATCATTTTCTAGGTTCGGAAATGTCCCGGAGTGTTTATATGGGGATTCTAGAAGGTTTCAGAATGTTCCGGAAGGTTCTAGAAGTTTCTATGGAGTTTACTTGAAAACCAAGAAAGGAAAAGGGGAAACTTGGGGGGGAGGAAACTCCCCCAAGCCCCCCTTGTGCGCCGGCCCTAGAGGTGGCCCTAGGGGTGGGAACCCTAGGCGCCACCCCTCCCTCTATAAATAGAGGGGTGGAGGCGCCACCCCCTTGCCCCTCAACTCCTTGCTCTATCCGCCTCTCTCCTCCTCCTTTGCTCTGCTCAGGCTTAGGCGAAGCCCTGCAGAATTCTCTACTCCACCACCACCACCACGCCGTCGTGTTGCTGGGATTCCATTGGAGAGATCTACTACATCCACTGCTCGCTGGAACGGGGAGAGGAAGGTCTGCATCGACTCCGCACATGTGACCGACTGCGGAAGCGCTGCCGGAACGCGGCGCCAGAAGGATCGTCCACTCGATCTTGAGATCGGCAAGTCTCGCCTACATCAACCACGAGATCCGATCTCGCACAAGGCTTTCGGATCTATAAGGGTTAGTACAGATCTATCTCGTTGCACATATCTAATAGATTAGATCTTGGCTTTTATCTAGATTAGATCTAGGTTTTGTTCGTTCTTGCGGTAGAATTTTTTGTTTTGCATGCTACGAACCCATCAGTGGTATCAGAGCCGTGTCTATGCGTAGATCTGTTGCACGAGTAGAACACAATGGTTTTGTGGGTGTTGGTGCTCGTGCCGTCTTTTGCTTTGTGTACTTTGCATCTTGTGGTATGGTGGGATGAAGCGGCTCGGGCTAACCTTACATGTCATCGCACATGAGACTTGCTCCACGCTTAACGTGTAACTTGCTTTGCACAAGTGGCTTTGCGGGTGTCTGTCTCTCTCACCATAGTATAGATCCAATTTACACTTTGCACTTGATATCACTTGTATCAACGTTGTGGTTTAGTTTCGTAGGTAAGATCCGTTCTTATTCGAAAGCCCCAAACCACGTAAAACATGCAAAGGAAATTAGAGGCCTCTAACTTGTTTTTGTAGGGGTTTTGTGACTTGATATGGACATCATGTGATTGTGATTATATTTGATGTATGCAATGATCCTTGTTGTAATATGGCAACCGGCAGGAGCCTAATGGTTGTCTTTAATTCTGTTAAGACCTGTGTGTCTATTCATCTTGTAATAGCTTTATTCCAAGTAGTTGTAATAGTTGCTAGCGATGATGGACAACCATGAAGTGGCGCCACTGACCTTGACGCAATGCTGGTGATGATGGAGATCATGTCCGTGCTTTGGAGATGGAGATCAAAGGCACAAGAAGAAAGGGCCGTATCATATCACACTAATTATGAATTGCCTGTGACGTTAATCCTTTATGCATCTTGTATTGCTTAGATCGCGACGGTACCATTATAAGATGATCCCTCTCACTAAATATCAAGTAATAAAGTGTTCGTCCTTAGTTGGCACCGATGCTAAGACTCATCGTTTCGAAGCATCTCGTGATAATCGGATGTGATAGATTCTACATGTGCATACAACGGGTGCAAGCCAAATTTGCACATGCGGAAACTAAGGTTAATCTTGACGAGCCTAGCATGTACAGACATGGTCTCGGAACACGGAATACCGAAAGGTAGAGCATGAGTCATATAAATGATATGATGAACATGAAGATTGTTCGCCAATGAAACTACATCTTCTCTCGTGAAGATCGGACTTGGTGTAGTGGATTTGGTTCGTGTAATCACTAAGAAAACGTGAGGGATGTTGTTTTGAGTGGGAGTTCACCTAGTTGATTCAAAGAATTTAGATTGAACTCAATTTATCATAAACTTAGTCTAAACTACTTGCAAATTTGTTGTAGATTATGGCGAACCTCTCCATCAATTTCAATGCGTTCCTAGAGAAAGAAAAGCTTAAGAACAATGGAAGCAACTTCACGGACTAGTTCCGTGGACTGAAGATCGTCCTCAGGGCTGGTCAGTTGACCTATGTGCTCGAAGCACCGCTAGGTGACCACCTGCAAAAGATGCCACCGATTACGTAAAGAATGTTTACGCCACTCGGAAAAATCACTACTCCACAGTTCAGTGTGCCATCCTGTACGGTTTAGAAACGGAGCTTCAGAAGCTCTTTGAGCACCACGACCGTTTGATATCATCAAAGAGCTCAGGCTCATTTTTGAGACTCATGCGGCCGTGGAGAGCTATGAGGCCTCCGAAAAGTTCTTTAACTGTAAGATGGAAGAGGGTAGCTCCGTTAGCGAGAACGTGCTCACCATGTCTGGGCACGCAAACAAGCTCCAAGAGTTGGGGATAACGATTCCTAATGAGTTAGGGATTCACCGTGTCCTCCAATCACTGCCACCGAGTTATAAGAACTTTGTGATGAACTACAATATGCACTGCATGAACAAGACGTTGCCTGAACTATCGTCCATGCTGAAAACTGCTGAAGTGGAGATCAAGAAGGAGCACCAAGTGTTGATGGTCAATAAGACCACCAATTTCAAGAAACAGGGCAAGCCTAAGAACAAGGGCAACTTCAAGAAGGACGGCAAGAAAGCTGCCGCACCTGCTAAGAAGCCCAAGGCTGGTCCTAAGCCTAAAACTGAATGCTTCTACTACAAGGGTGCTGGTCACTGGAAGCGTAACTGCCCCAAGTACCTGGTGGATCTGAAGAATGGCAACATCAAGAAGAAAGGTATATTTGATATACATGTTATTGATGTGTATCTTACTAGTAATCGTAGTAGTGCCTGGGTATTTGATACTGGTTCAGTTGCTCATATTTGTAACTCGAAACAGGAGCTGCGGAATAAGCGAAGACTAGCGAGAGACGAGGTGACGATGCGCGTTGGAAATGGCTCCAAGGTTGATTTGATCGCCGTCGGCACGCTCCCTCTACATCTACCATCGGGATTAGTTTTAAATTTGAATAATTGTTATTTGGTGCCTACGTTAAGCATGAACATTATATCTGGATCTTGTTTATTGCGAGACGGTTACTCTTTTAAGTCCGAGAATAAAGGTTGTTCGATTTATATGAGTAATATATTTTATGGTAATGCACCTGAGCTGAATGGTTTATTCTTATTGAATCTCGATAGTAGTGATAAACATATTCACAACATAGATGCTAAACGAACAAAATTGAATGATAATTCTACATACATGTGGCGCTGTCGTCTTGGTCACATTGGAGTGAAGCGTATGAAGAAACTCCATTCTGATGGACTTCTTGAATCACTTGACTTTGAATCACTTGAAAGATGTGAAGCATGTCTAATGGGAAAAATGACTAAGACTCCATTCTCTGGAACAATGGAGCGAGCTACAGACTTATTGGAAATAATACATACCGATGTGTGCGGTCCAATGAGTGTAGCATCGCGTGGTGGATATCGTTATGTTCTCACTTTCACGGATGACTTAAGTAGATATGGGTATGTCTACTTTCTGAAACATAAGTCCGAAACTTTCGAGAAGTTTAAGGAATTTCAAAGTGAAGTGGAAAATCATCGTAACAAGAAGATTAAGTTTCTGCGTTCTAACCGCGGAGGTGAATATCTAAGTTATGAGTTTGCCATGCATTTAAAGAAATGTGGAATACTTTCACAATTGACACCGCCGGGAACACCACAGCGTAATGGTGTGTCCGAACGTCGTAATCGAACTCTCTTAGATATGGTTCGGTCTATGATGTCTCTTATAGATTTACCGCTATCATTTTGGGGCTATGCATTAGAGACAGCCGCATTCACTTTAAATAGGGCACCATCTAAATCCGTTGAAACGACACCGTACGAATTGTGGTTTGGAAAGAAACCTAAGTTCTCGTTCCTTAAAGTTTGGGGTTGCGAAGCGTATGTAAAGAAGTTACAACCTGATAAGCTTGAACCCAAAGCGGACAAATGCATCTTCATAGGATACCCTAAAGAAACAATTGGGTATACCTTCTATCATAGATCCGAAGGCAAAGTTTTCGTTGCCAAGAATGGATCCTTTCTTGAGAAGGAGTTTCTCTCGAAGGAAGTGACTAGAAGGAAAGTAGAACTCGACGAGGTTATTGAACCTTCTCTCGGATTTGAGAGTAGCACAGCACCGGAAGATGTTTTTGTGCCGCCTGCACCAATTGGAGAGGAAGCTAATGATGGTGATCATGAAACTTCGAACGAAGTTGTTGCTGAACCTCGCAGGTCAACGAGGGTTCGTACCACTCCTAATTGGTATGACCCTGCCTTGAACGTCATGTTGGTGGACAACATTGATGACCCTGCGACGTATGAAGAAGCTATGATGAGCCCAGATTCTGACAAATGGCTAGAAGCCATGAAATCCAAAATGGGATCCATGTACGAAAACCAAGTATGGACTTTGGTGGACTTACCGGATGGTCATAAGGCTGTCGAGAATAAATGGATTTTCAAAAGAAAAACAGATGCTGATGGTAATGTTACCGTCTATAAAGCTCGACTTGTCATGAAAGGGTTCCGAAAAATTCAAGGAGTTAACTACGATGAGACATTCTCACTAGTAGCGAAGCTAAAGTCTATGAGGATTTTGTTAGCAATTGCTGCATATTTCGATTATGAGATTTGGCAGATGGATGTTAAAACGGCGTTCCTTAATGGAGACATTGAGGAAGAGTTGTATATGGTACAACCCAAGGGTTTTGTCGATCCTAAAGATGCTAACAAGGTATGCAAACTTCAGTGCTCCATTTATGGACTGAAGCAAGCATCCCGGAGTTGGAATCAACGTTTTGATAAAGTAATCAAAAACTTTAGATTTATACAAACTTATGGAGAAGCTTGTATTTACAAGAAAGTGAGTGGGAGCTCTATAGCATTCCTAGTACTATATGTAGATGACGTATGGTTGATTGGGAATGATATAGAACTTCTTAATAGTGTCAAAGCCTATTTGAATAATAGTTTTTCAATGAAGGATCTTGGCGAAGCAGCATATATTCTAGGCATCAAGATTTATAGAGATAGATCAAGATGCCTAATAGCGCTTTCACAAAGTACATACTTGGCCAAAGTTCTAAAGAAGTTTAGAATGGAAGAGAGCAAGAAAGGGTTCGTGCCCATGTTGCCAGGTAAGACCTTGAGTAAGACTCAAAGTCCAGCTACGACAGAAGATAGAGAGAAAATGAGTAATATTCCCTATGCCTCGGCCATAGGTTCTATCATGTATGCCATGCTGTGTACAAGACCGGATATAGCACATGCTATTAGTTTGACTAGTAGATATCAAAGTGATCCTGGAATGGAACACTGGACAACGGTCAAGAATATCCTAAAGTACCTAAATAGGACTAATGATATGGTTCTTTCTTATGGAGGTGATGAACAGCTTGTGGTAAACAGTTACACTAATGCTAGTTGGAACACCGATCCAGATGACTCGAAGTCACGGTCTAGATACGTATTTATTTTGAATGGTGCTGCAGTGAGCTGGAGGAGTGCCAAGCAAAGTGTTGTGGCGAAATCTTCAACTGAATCGGAATACATAGCTGCTTCGGAGGCTGCACAAGAAGCCATATGGATGACGGAGTTCATTACTGAACTTGGCATGGTTCCTAGTGTGTTGGACCCGATGGCCATCTATTGTGACAACACAGGTGCCATAGCTAATGCACAGGAGCCAAGGTCACATAGCAAGCTGAAGCACATCAAGCTACGTTTCCATGCTATTCGCGAGTATGTTCAAGATGGTGACATAAAGATTTGCAAAGTACACACTGATCTGAATGTGGCAGATCCGTTCTCCCTAGAGCAAAGCATGACCAAGACCAGAACGCCATGGGTGTTAGGTATATTACCATGTAATCTAGATTATTGACTCTAGTGCAAGTGGGAGAGATATGCCCAAGAGGCAATAATAAAAGTGGTTATTATTATATCTTTGAGTTTATGATGAATGTTTACATCCCATGCTATAATTGTATTATTAGGAAACACTAATACATGTGTGTTTTGTAAACATAAAAGAGTCCCTAGTAAGCCTCTTATTGAACTAGCTTGTTGATTAATAGATGATCATGGTTTCCTGATAATGGACATTGGATGCCATTAATAACAAGGTTATATCATTAGGAGAATGATGTGATGGACACACACACACCCATAGTAAGTGTAGCATAAGATCAAGTCATTAAGTTCGTATTGCTACAAGCTTTCAAATGCATAGTAACCTAATCCTTCGACCATGAGGTTATGTTAATCACCATCACCGGATGGGTACTTTGATGACATCAAACACTGCTTCGTAACTGGGTGGTTATAAAGGTATCATTGGGTATTCTGAAAGTATGTGTTGAAGCGCATGGACCAAGATTAGGATTTGTCCATCCATATGACGAATAGATATGCTCTGGGCCCTCTTGGTGGGATGTCATCTAGTTAGCTTGCAAGCATGTGACTAGGTCACAAGGGATGACATATCATGGAACGAGTAAAGAGTACTTATCAGTAACGAGGTAGAATTAGGTATGGAGATACCGACGATCAAACCTCGGATAAGTAGAGTATCGCGTGAGAAAGGGAATTGGTTTCGTATGTTAATGGTTCTATCGATCACGAAGTCATCGTTGAGTATGTGGGCGCCGTTATGGATCTCCAGATCCTGCTGATGGTTATTGATCAGAGAGGTGTCTCCATCATGTCTGCATATTCACGAACCGTAGGGTGACACACTTAAGGTTCGATGTTGTTTAGGTAGATATGGAATGTGCGTTGGAGACCGAATGTAGTTCGGAGTCTCGGATTGGATCTGAGACATCACGAGGAGATCTAGAATTGTCCGAAGAATAAGATTCATATAATGCTGATCATTTTCTAGGTTCGGAAATGTCCCGGAGTGTTTATATGGGGATTCTAGAAGGTTTCGGAATGTTCCGGAAGGTTCTAGAAATTTCTATGGAGTTTACTTGAAAACCAAGAAAGGAAAAGGGGAAACTTGGGGGGGAAGAAAACTCCCCCCAAGCCCCCCTTGTGCGCCGGCCCTAGAGGTGGCCCTAGAGGTGGGAACCCTAGGCGCCACCCCTCCCTTTATAAATAGAGGGGTGGAGGCGCCACCCCCTTGCCCCTCCACTCCTTGCCCTAGCCGCACGTGTGACCGACTACGGAAGCGCTGCCGGAACGCGGCGCCGGAAGGATCGTCCACTCGATCTTAAGATCGGCAAGTGATCGTCTACATCAACCACGAGATCCGATCTCGCACAAGGCTTTCGGATCTACAAGGGTTAGTACAGATCTATCTCGTTGCACATATCTAATAGATTAGATCTTGGCTTTTATCTAGATTAGATCTGGGTTTTGTTTGTTCTTGCGGTAGAATTTTTTTGTTTTCCATGCTACGAACCCATCAAATTTCCTCTTGTCTTCTTCTTCTCTTATTCTCCCACTAGCTTTTGTAGCTTTGGTGGAATTTGGGAAAGAAGGACTTGAGCACTTTTTGTGTTCTTGCCATTACATTTTGTGAATCGGTTTGAGTTCTCGGTGAGGATTCGATTGGGTGAAAGGTGAGAAGCTTTTTACTCTTGGGTTCTTGGAACCCTAGATGGTTTAGTTGTTTTGCAGGTTTGTGGATTACTTGGGGCCTCCAATTAAGTTGTGGAGCTTTCCCCGAGCTTGTTTGTTGGGAGCCTCCATTTGAGTTGTGGAGAAGTGCCCCAATCTTTGTGAGAGGTTACGGATTGCCACCGACAAGTGCATCGATAGTGAAGAAGTGAACCAGGCCTCTTGTGGCGAGGTTCACAGGAGAATAGGGTGAGGCCTTTTGTGGTGTGGTGGTCTTAGTACTACCCACCCCTCCAACGAGACGTACTCCCTTTATGGGAGGAACTCGGTAATAAATCATCGTCTACGCGTGCCTCGGTTATCACTATACCCGAGCTATTTACTTATGCACTTTACTTTGTGATAGCCTTCGTGCTTGAAGCCTTATATCTAGCTATCACATAGTTGCTTGTTTTGCTTAGCATAAGTTGTTGGTGCACATAGGTGAACCGTAGTTTATATAGGATTTGTGCTTGACAAAGTAAACGCTAGTTTTATTCCGCCTTTGTTAAGCCCATATGGTAAAAGTTTTAAACCGCCTATTCACCCCCCTCTAGGCGGCATCTGTATCCTTTTCACTTACCCTCCCTTTCCATCCCTACCTATGTTCTCTCTTCTTAGGGCAAGGTGGTTGTCAAGGTGGCACTAAGTGCAAGAAGCACCCCTATATTCTTCACACCCCCAACCCAGATGTCGTTGTTGGACCACCGCAGAATCATGAAGAAGTTCATGAGTCATCCTCCCAACTACTCAGATAGCTCGCCAACAAGCAGCAGCAGCATCGGCCCACCGTGCAGCCGTAGCTGAAGGTAAGAAACATGCCTCTTCCTCCAAGAAGAAAGTCACCAACGGACCTAACATCAACAAGAAGAAGATCTCCAAGTGGCCCTTGGAAGCTTACTCAGAACTGCGCCACAAGGATCCATATCTTGTTCCTCTTCCTTGTCACACTAGAGATCCTTTCTTTCACACTGCTTGGGAAGAGGAAATCTATCTTGAAGTGTATGTAAACCTAAAGCATGTTGTTACCCCTTAGAAGATATCAATGTGGACCACATGGAGAAGACATTGATTACTTTGATGAAGCCCTCGACATGTGTAGTAAGTTTGGGCTTCTTAGGATTATGTAGCACCATCAGAACTTTCGTGAGAGAGCCATTGCTCAGTTCTACTCCACTCTCTACATGGATTCCGGCCCCGTGGATGTGACAATAAAGTGGATGAATCATAACCAGCTATTGACTGTTAAGTGGTCTGAGTTTGCAACTCTCATTGGGTATCCTATTCAAGCTGGAAAAGATGCCAATGGCTGGAGATGTCATGATAATGATAAGGCCTCTGATGTGGATGTTGTGGAGCCTGTCTATAGTTCTGGTTGGGGCATCAATGGTTAAAGAACTCACCTTCTCCCTGTCTTCGATATCATGTGTCGTGTGTATCAAAACACCATTGCTCCCAAGGCAGGTAAGTTTGACCAGCTTCATCCTTTCCAGATTGACCTCATACTACAAACTTACCTTCACAAGGATTCCATTAAGAGGCTTGATGTGATTGATTACATGTACAATCAGATTTGGCTCGCTATGCTTGAGAAGAGTTCTCGCCCCTATGTTCCCTATATTTAGACTCTCATGAATGCCACGGCTTGTCCATCCATGAGGAGAAAAACCTTCATATGCAAAAGCACGTGAAACCTAGGACTCAATAGGAAAAAGAGGCTGCTATTTGGAAGTCTCATAAAGAAAAGGCTAAGGCTACAAGCTAGGATGTGTCTAGTGATAATGATCATGAGGCATATGTTCTGCCACCAAAGCTATAGAAGATGCCCCCATGGGCCAAGACCTTGATGAGGAAGACCAAGAAGTCATTTTGCTTCATGCAAGATCGTGAGTATGAAGCAAATGTGGATAGGAGGCATAGTGTCAAGAGAGAAGGCACTACAAGAAATGTTTCCATCCAAAATGATTTGGCCCGTCGGTCATCGTAGAAGGTGCCTCTTCCGTGACGATTTTCTTCGCTCAACCGTGGCCGATGGACAACTTTTTTTTGTTTTCGCGGCCCTCTAGTACGATGAAACCGTAAAAAACATAGAAGAAGCTCGGCCGGCGTGTGGCAGAATTAAGATTTTCGGTTCCTCACACGACGATGACTCACCATAATCTTTTGAGACATGCGGGACCCGAATATCAGTGTCTCTAGCGAATCATACTTTTTGGTCATGCCTCACTGATTTGAACTCGACTAGTAAACATGCACGTGTATTACACGTGTAATCTTGTGAAATTATTTTTAACCATGTTCACAATGTTGTGAAATTATTTTTCACCATGTTATTAAATTTTTACCCCAACGACCGTGAGCAATTAATTCAAAAATCACACAAACATATTTCAAGCATTGGAAATTTTATAATTTACCCAAACAGTTTTATTTAAACTCGACAAAATCGTTGAGGTTCATTCCAATAGAAATTAATTTGGCAATAATAATAATAAATAATAAAATGACACAAACTTACAATATTCTCATTGAGAAAGTATATCACAAAATAAATGAGAATTGGTACGACACTAAAAAACACTAAATTGACCAATTCCAATGGCAACTCGATTATGAACAGACCTCTCAACTTATTATTTATTATTTTGAACCCGCGTGTCTAATCAACTTGGTCCATTTTCATAACACGCTCTGGCGAGGACAGGTTATATATCACCTCCACGCTAGGATGCATGGGTGCACTATGTATCGAATATTTGAAGATGTATTTGACCGATGAAGTTCTAGAAGAACTTGATCCATCTTGGGTCTTGAGTGTAATCATACCAGTGGTTGAGGCATTTTGAAAATTGAACACATCATTCATATCTGTTCATGAAGAGAAAACACATAGTAAATTGTATGATATATATACTACTACTATATAGTGTATTAATCCATCCAACCTTATTCATTAACGCAATCATTATTCAGATTTGTGTTTCTTAGAAAGAAAAAACAACATCAGACTAGGTATATTGTAATCCAGAAGAAAATGAGATTGTAGACTTTGAATAACCAATTCGTACTGCTAGTATATGTATAGCAGTGCACAATGTACCTAGGGCTGAAACAGAGGGGCTAGCACGTCTCCACCTAGACATTGCCAGTGGAGATAACGACTCGTTTGGCTACAAATAGGAGAAGTAGTTTCATCTGTTGAAAATAGCAGCTAGTGCAACGGAGACCCACGACAATGGAGGAATCGATCAATCAATTGATAAACTCTAGGCAAGAAGGACCCTGGCTCTGGGTGGGCTATATAAAGAACTAGGTAGGAGACGCGGCTTGCCGCTCGCTTGCCCGCTTCGCGGGCGACACGGTATAAGCAATCCATTATACAGAGGCAATCTTTTTAGAGAGAGTTTGTATTATAATCAGAAGATAACAATACTTGACCTTACAACCGCAGAGCGAAATCTGAAGGAACTATGCTTCAGAAATGGTATATAAAAATCAAGTATAAAAATATACATAAAAATATAGAACACATAGAAGGATCAAGAATATATAAGTACATTACAATAGTTAAGAATATAAGGTGCAAACTTACATTAGTAAGATACTTGAGTAGCACCCAGATCCATGGCAAGAATATAGAAATATATTACAATAGTCATGAATTGAAGGTGCAAAGTTACATTTGTGAGATACTTAAAGGAGCAGCACCCAGATCCATTGCGGAGATACAAATCTACAGAAGATTACAGTGGTTTGCACACACCTAAAATATCAAAGACTGGCATTTTATTTCACCTAGGAAGCACATGATATCTTTTCCCAAACACTGCTGCCTAGTTAGTCGAGTTGCTCAGGAAAGTGCAGTGATCCTTTGCAGGTACAGATGTCTAGGTGATGAGAAAAGCAGAACAGGAAGATAAGAGAGCCTACAGAAAAATAAATGTTCAGACGTGCAATAGACTATAGACCATGCTTCATATTTGTGTCACACCGCTGTTAATGTAAGGCATGTAGAAGAAGGCACCTTAGTGATGCAAACCATACCCTCGTACACGTCAATATACCTTAGCTTTAATGCATAAGGAATCAGGCATTTTAAGTACAATGCACTTATATGGATGATTTCATTATGGAACTGATACAAAAATTGAGCACGACACTTATACACAATGCAAAGCTTAACTGCATACTATTCTTGAACTTTGCTTCCATCATTGCATTTAAAAATTAAGGCCACTTCAATAAAAGATTAAATACTATAAAACAAGATGCTAATGATGATGGATTTTAGAAGAGAGCAATGAAAGCATATTTTGTGATAATCCAAAGGACAAGATTGGAATGCTTCGAATTACAGAACTCTCACCGTACAATACCTATGTGCCAACAAAAATACAATCAGTGGGCTCTTTGTGTCAAATAATTAGTCATATATCTCAGAGCATAAGAAAAGCATCCTCACTCCGGAGTGACACCATAGTTGTGTCCAGAAGGCACAACAAATGGAAAGGTAAAATAACACAAATCAGTACCGTACCACCAAAAAATAACAACAGAACCACCGAAATCTGGAGAGTATCTTCACTACAAAAAGGAAAAAATCAGTATCTCAATGTCTCAGTCTAGTTAATGAGCTAGTGTCCCTGTACTCGATACTTCATGAGATGGTCAAAACATACACTTATTTACGGCGTTGTTGTTACTCTGAAATCAAGATATAGTCTCTTTATGTGAACCATTTTCCTTCTTGGTACCGAAACAAGCATTTCTATTGTGTCAGTGTATTGCTCTATTATTCACTCACATGGCTCCATGACATGCTAATGCATTTCTATTTTATTGATCGTCTCTAGTTTATTTTCAGTTTAACATGTATCCTATTGAAATCTTGTATTCATCGACAAAATTGTAAATTTAAACAACCACAAAGAAGTCTAGTCGACAGCTAATATTTTGTTCATTATAGAAGAACCCAAGCAAATGGGAGTAACATCTAAAGGAAGACCACGTTCTAGGACGGGACATGCAAATTATTTGGAGTATAACCAAAGGACATTCATGATTAATTACACATATTTATTTGTTGGGGGTGGAGGGTTGCTATTAGATAGAGCTAGCTAACACCGTATTACAACTGCAATGAAAATATGATTGCAGAAATCGGCAGAATTCTCAATTGCCGTGTGGCAAAGATGCCGATCACTTACTTTGGCCTTCCTCTCCATTTTAAAAAAGCCCGCAAGGAAGATTTCCAAGGTTTAATTGATAAAATAAGAACAAGGCTAGCAGCTTGGAAAACTTATATGTTAACACAAAGTAGGAGATTAATACTGGTTCAAGCAGTCCTCTTGGCCATGGCTATTTTTCACCTCGTGTCGCTAGAACCGCCTAGATGTGTAATCAAGGCCATCGACAAAATCCGCAGAGCCTTTCTTTGGAAGGGAAATGAGACTGTCAAAGGGGGTCATTGTTTGGTCAATTGGCCCACGGTTTGCCGCCCGAAAACCAATGGCGATCTCGGCATCATGGACCTTAATATCATGAGTACGGCGTTACGCACAAGTTGGGCTTGGAATCTTAGAGCTGCTCATGACAAACCATGGACTGCCTTGGTGTCCCCTATGGAAGAGAAAATCAGGCACATATTCAACGTTGCTGCCAAGGTCGTGGTTGGAAACGGAAGGATGTGCTTTTTTTGGACCGACAGATGGATCAATGGAAAATCGATTAAAGAAATAGCCTCTGATATATATCAAGCGGTTCACCCCAATATCAGGGCTAAGAGGACAGTAGCTGAGGCGCTTCCAGATTCCAATTGGATACGAGACATCAAGAAACATATAACAATTCAAACTTTCTTGCAGGCCATGCAGGTTTGGGAATAGTTGTGCTTATTCAATCTGAATCAGGACGTATAGGACACATGGACTTGGACCTTTACCGAATTTTTTTCATCCAAGTCAGTTTATGCTGCACATTTCAACACTAATACGAAGTGCACCGCATCGGATTTAATCTGGAAATCACACTGAAAAACAAATTTTTTGTTTGGCTCCTTCACAAGCGAAGAATCTGGACAGCCGACAGATTGCAGAAGAGAGGACTTCCTCATAATTCAGTTTGTGTGTTCTGCGATGCAGGTCGTGAGGACGTACAACACCTGTTCATTAGATGTGCCGTCGTCCACATCATTTGGTGCTCGGTCCTGAATTGGAGTGGGTTACCTCAGATAAAACCAGGAACCAATTCTTCTCTGAACTCTTGGTGGCTTTCGGCCAAAAGGAGACTGCAAGGGAGTGATCGGAAGAGATTCTACTCAGTTTATATGCTGGTTGTGAGGTTGATTTGGTGCGAGAGAAACAAAAGAGTTTTTGATAAAGATTACAAGCCAATCCAACAAGTTATGGACCAAATTAAACCAGATGCAACTCAATGGGCTGCGGCGAGTAGGGATCGATTTGTTCTCCCCTCGTAGGGCTCGTGTTTTTTGTTAGTTTGTTGTTTTAGTTTCCGTTTTCTCTTTTGGTCGTGACGGCTTTTGTCCAGTTAGGGTTTTAGTGCTAGCTTCAGGTCGTTGGTCGTCGTTTTTCAAACCGTTTTTTGTTAATTTGTATACTTTGGCCTTCTTTGGCCTCTCCTTCTTAATATATCACATGCAGATCTCCTGCATGGTTCAAAAAAACAAAGGAAAGCACAAATAGGTACTAACCGGACATTCAAGGAATGCCATTTCGAAGGATACATTGGTAAAACTATGAATATAGCTTAGAATCGGAACTTTTCACATGAGAAGAAACCATGATGCCCCTTCCTCCCCTGCGCAGCAGCTAGGTGATAGTTTCACGTATTTTTCCTGGTATGCGCTGACACTGGAAAATAATTAAGAAGAAGAAATTCAAAATATGCCAAGAAACATGGTAGATTTAGTTATTTTTGCATACCAATATATTTAGGATAGAACGCTGAATTCCAAGCAGAAAGAATTGAATTATTCTACCAACAAATCATTAGCATGCTTATGCCATAAACATGTACTACTGGAATTTCGACTTTGAAAAGGATTTTATATGAAGACTATGTGTTGGTATGATGAATAATTTAAGATGTCCAAAATCTGAACAGCCTGTAAGAGTGGGAGCAATACTATAGTTAGTTAAGTCAAAGTCTAGCTGGACAATCAAAAGAAAAATATTAGCTAATAGGTCTAATGCGATATTTTCAGAAATGAAGAAACACATCTCTGTTCCACAGTAGCAGAGCTGGAAAAAGGTTCAGCTAGAAGGCAGACCCACTCTCGAAAACTGCAGTCCTGTAGCAAGGGAAGCTTTAAGAAAGTACTGTTCATTCGGAGGAGTTAGGCTCGGATATTCCATTTTTACTCTACTACTTTGAGCCAATTATACTTAAAATACTGAAAGGATAAAACTTTCTATTTTTGTGGAAACCCTAGTGATCACCTTTCTGTAATAGGTCTCAGGTTAATCAGTAGATTAGAGGCTCCCAAGTCCCAAACATAAATGCTCAGTCTGATACTTATATAGATACCGTTGACAACGAAGCTTCAGAAGGTAGTGTCTAATCAGGACTTCAGGAGGTAGTACTGTTTATTGGAAAAATTAACTTATGTGTATTAGTTACTCATTTACACGAATCCTACCAGCAAGAAGAATAAAGACTCTTTTTTTAGAAGTTGTACCTCTAAAACTGGAGGTAGTTCTTCGTCATAAAGCGACATCGCAATAGCTCTAAAACTTCAGGTTATGTGCTTAGCGTATTTTCAGAGATAGGCATGCATCTTGTTAGAATCAGCAAATGCATGAGTGCTCCCGGGGAATTTAGAAAATTCCTTACTACATGATGCTTATGCACCTAGCCATGAATCTCTATATAACCGTTACTGAATATATCCCAGGGAACTTAAATGATTTATGCGGACACAACTTGATTCAAGGATTCACGAGGTGAAACCTACTATATCCATAATGGCAGTGCACCCATGTAACAATTCGCTTGAAGTGAGATGGTGCCAGCTGGCCTCATTTCCAACATAATCTCAAAAAGTACTAAGCTAATGGACCAACTAGACATGAAAGACATAAATATTAGAAAATCAAATGACTTTTCACCATACATTTACTATGTTGCTAAAGTAAAACTACAACAATTGCACCTTCATGGGGGATCTCTAATTTAGTTGACAAAATAGAGAAGGGAAAATGAGTGACTAAATAGCACACACACTCACACTGAAAGGGGCATTGCGGCTTACACGATTAAGAAAAAAATGGAAAGACCAGTTGATAATGCTATTGGAACTACTTCTAGTACTCACTGCCTCTTTACCTCATCCTGTGAACGTAATAACCTGCAGTACTCTATTCTTTTAGGACCGGGTTGTTTTTCTTCTTATTTTTGGTTAGAAAGATCAGATGAGAGATACCTACTGCCAATGCAGTAAGACTTCATTGAGAAGCTCCTTCGCCTTTTCTTGTGCTGCTTCCGATTGAAAAAAGGTGGTGAGTGGGTTATACTCTTCTTGACATTTACCATCATGGTAAAGGAAGTCGATGACAGAATCAAATTTGCAAGAGACACGTATTCACATTCACCATATCGTCTTCTTGGAGAAGTGTGTATAATGTATACATTTTAGAATATTTTTGGAATTTAAGTAGGTAAGTTTGAACCAATAAGTCGAAAGAAAAATTTTGTGAGGACTATCTGACTCAGCTATAGTTAATTACACTCAGGATTGTACTATAGTCAGGCACTCTAAATGTGAAAGATAAATTTTTTTTGGTTCCTATCATGCAAAGCCAAATTAAATTAGTAACAAATCCATTGAAGAACCTAAAGGTGTACAGAAGCTATTAAACGATGTTGTTGGTTTAGCATTTCAAGATAGGGGGCCAAAGTTGCTATCTATGAAATGAAATTCACAAACTGAGAAGCAAGGTACTATAGGGTAATGAAACTTTATTCCAGCATAAAGCTAACAATACAAATATAACACTACTTCTAGTACTCACTGCCCCAACCAACAAAATTGACAGTTCAATATAGAGAACAGTAACAATAGCTCATTTTCTCTCCAGTATTTGGGCAGCGGAACACAAGGGAATAGGATAAAACCTTGGAGCAATACATGGAGAAAATCTTGGAGTGCTACAGGCCCAGAGAAGAACAGGATCATCCATCAGCTTTGTCATGCCAATAATGTTGGGAACATTGTAAAATGGTGAAACATAATGCATCAGCTCACCTAACCAATATATGATATATTTAACAAAAGATTTCTCTCGAGGCCAAGAAATATTCGGAAGGCCTAAACCTAAATCTACAAGAAGTTAACATAAACTGAAAAGCATGAAAAGAGCCTCTTATCACCTCGTGAAAGAACATCATCCATCTACTGCATCTAAAGAACACGCGCTTCTTAATTAGATTATACAATCTACAACTACCATGCTTCATATGTAGCCAAATAATTTAATTTTTACATTAGCCACAATACTCAAAACTCATTGTAAGTGGCAAGCATATTCAATGTATTGGTCAATGAGAGAAAAGCAAATGAATCTAAATAAAAAGTAGAAAGACACAGTGAACCAATAAACCACAATATAGCTTTCGATTTCTCCACATTGATACACATACTTTTTGTATAATACAATTTAAACCAATTTTACTTCATATTTTCGGGTTCAGGCTTCCAAATGTTGGTCGATAACTTCTATATGAAAAATTATGGAGAATCATCTACTCTATTCAAAGCTCTCCTAATATTAATAGTGCATAATATATTTAATAAACCGTAGGTCCAGATTTTGTACATTTCCCTTTAAAATTTCTGAATAGCAAGTTTCTATAAAGGACAAATAATTAATAGAGAAGCAAGGTAAATGATGCAACCTTGAGAGAATGCGAACACAACTAAATCAGTCAATGACAACGATAATAAAATCAATAGGAAGCTCACCTCAACCATGTCTGAATCTTGCAGCATCCAGCTAGGGTTCTTCCTCTTTGGATACTTCTCTATGTTATCTACATAGCAATTTTAAAACCGATGATAATCTATGCTACCATTCATTATTTCGCCCAAAATTAAGTATCACAGCAGCAACAATCACCGTGGGGATATGCAATGCAGGGGAGGCTGTGTCCTCACCTGGTAGCCATGGCAGACCAACCCCCAATACAAATCCTATGAAAAATCAAGGAAGTAACTATTCAATCTAGACAGAAGAAAGCACGTCAAAGCTAAAACAAGAGGAGAGAGGGGGTGGGATTGGCCCGTACCTTATTGACAATACAAGCAACATAAGCTAAAAGAAAAATAGATTGTAGTGCCACAAGATCTAGCATGCCACTAATCTACTGGGATCATGCTCTCCTTGGATCCACCTCAAGGAGGAAAACGAGCACGTGCAGGGGAGGAGGAGGCGGAGCCCCAACGCCACTCCGTTGACGTGCAGGGAGGACGAGGCGGAGCTCGGCGGCCGCCGCACTCGGAGTCGGGGCCGGGGTGGAGGAGGAGCACGATAGCGGCACAGCTCCATTCTTCCCGTTCGCCGCATCCCGGTCCAAGGCAGGGGGCCTTCTTCTCCATGTCACACCCTATGATGCTTGTCCCCATGGACCAGCGTTACCGAGGAGAGGTGGGTTAGACCAGCCTTGCGCTTGCAGTTCAGCTCCTCAGAGGACAACGTCGGCGGCCGGTTGGAAGAAGGAGAAGTGGCGGCGGCTAGGGTTTTGAGAAGAGGATGCGGGAGGAGGAGCCAAGGAGGAGGCAGTGCCCTCTCTCTCCACTAGGAAATCACAACTTTGCCACCGCGCGGACACCTGAAACTCAAAATAACAGAGCACCACGTACACTCAGTCTCCGACGAGCGGGCCAGGCAACACGCAGGCCCGCAAATTAGTGGAAAAGCGGGGATGAATGCCAGTGCGGGTAAAAATACGAAGGCAAGGTGGACGGCTAGGATCCCTTTGTCAACTCAATCCGACGGCCAGGAGGGCACATGGCCTCTAAGAGCTCCATTGGGGGGCTAGAATATTTCTTTGAGATCCGACGGCCAGGAGGGTACATGGCCTCTAAGAGCTCCATTGGGGGGCTAGAATATTTCTTTGAGATGACTCCCGGTCATGCTCAAAAGTTTCCTCCTATATTTGCTAGATTTATGAGCTGATTACTCTCCCGTGATTAAGTGACTTTAATACCTTTGATTACTCTCCTTCGTCCACATATGATAGTAAGCAAGCCACCTCTAGTTCCTTGTTTCCATCTTTTGTATCTCTAGTAATAAAGTGCCCATTTCCGAAAAAAAAATCGTTTGTATCTCTAGAACCAATTTCTCTTTTCTTCTTTCATATGTCTCTCAAGTAGGCCATAAAAACATGTGTATTATATAAATAATGGATATAACATGTGTATATAAAGTGTCACTGGAAGTAACCTGTGGCATGTTCCTTATGGACTTTATACCCAGAATATAATAGTACTACAAGTAGTGCATAGAAGATGGGAAAAAAGGATTGCGTCAATGAAATAAATGATGTACAGGCAGTACGGTTTTGGAAGTTACCCGAAAACCAGTCCAACTCATGTGCTTAGACATTTTGTGTTGTCAATTCAAATGAAATTTCTCCAAACTAAAATTTAAAAGGGCATGATATTAAAGCACTGCACCTGAAGCTGAATATTAAACATGCATATGTACATAAAAGTTAGATGGATGACTATAGCTTGTAAATGCAATGAAGAAGAAAAGGCAAAGAATTTAAAGCACATAGTAAGAAATAACATTGTAGGGATGCAATAGAAGTATAAGTCGATAGCGTAGCATACAAGTATAATTCCTCTTAGAGTATTGTGGATGCTTTCATCTCCCTAGACATCGAGACTTTAAACCATTAGGGGGAAACCTGGAGCGTAGCAGGTTGTGAAAATTAGAACATGGTAATCTCGAAAATTGTTGGAGTTTGCCATCACATGGCCATTTGGCACCTCATGGTCGTCCTCCTAATATAGCTAGCAATACTTGGACACGGTAAGTTGGAGAAGTGCTTTCGTAAGCAGAGAACATCGAGCTGGTGGTCTCTGGCACTGCTGCCACTACTGTTAACGAAACTACTTCTGTTGTAGGAAAATCAATATGTGATTATAAATAAAAGACTTTATCTGCATATACTTCAAAAAAGACACCTTAGAAAATCCATGAATAAAAGACTTGACAGTTGCTAGTGATGTAAAGTCTTTCAATATTTCAATAGGATGTAAAAAACGGTTTCACATTTCTATTCTCCTTTAAATTTCATTGTTGGAACATTATATAATAGAAAAAAAGTAATAAAACAAACCCGAGAATTCTTATAGGATGTAAAGATTTACAAATCATCAAGATAAATATGGGAAAGCTCCTAATTCAGAACTGGGTGTAGAACCGCTGAACCTACTGCATGACAAGAACATAAGTAAATTAGACAAAGAGAAACGACATGGGAAATATATGGAGTAAGAACATTAAATACCATGAAAATACTATCGTGGAGGAAGAACAAGCCTGATTCAGCCCTCCAAGACATCTGTGTACACAATGTTCTTTGTTCTTTTCACATGGGACCTCTCTTTATTTGGCTTGGCCAGAATCCGAATGGTCTGCCTTGACATGCCCCTTGACAGTGCAACATAAAGCTGGCCATGCGAGAAAACTGGCTCGAGAAGGTAAATACCAATGGTTAGAATGGTATGCCCTTGGGCTTTGTTGATGGTTATTGCAAAAACCAACCTGATTGGACATTGTTTCCTCTTGAACTTGAAAGGAAGTGAAATGTCCTCCGATGGAGATAAAGGAATCCTCAGTATGAACACTCTATTTCTAGCATGCTGTCCGCCAACAATCTCGGAATCGATTGCATTACTTGGAATGCTCTAATCATCTACCTTGTTCCATTGCACTACCCGTTGTGAGGATCGAGATTTCGGAGAAGGATGACAGGGCAATTGACTTTGAGTTTCAAAACATGCGGGGTTAGGCCATTTGGGTTGATGTTATTTAGATAGTCAATTGGGTAGTTATTCACGACATCATCCTCGACAGAGTCAAAGCTATAATATACCTTTTCTTGGCTAGGAAACCTGTCAATCATCTTTGTATTTAGAATGTCCACATGTTTATTCTTAGTGGAAAGAATGGCACATGCCCTCAGTGTAAGATACATATGTGGTATTCTCACGAAGCAATGGGAAGACATCTTCAATTAGGTTGTTGACTGGGTCATCATCGGGAGAGTAAGGAATAACAATGTCATCCGGAAGACGTACGTAATCACCAGTGATAGTCTCTTATGTTCCATCACCAATTCTCAGGAGGTAATTGGTGAACCATTGGTCAGTTTGTGCCCTCATATAACGCTTGAGGCATATGTTCTTAATCTTCTCCCATACGTAAGATCTCCGTAGACTAGCATCAGTGATTTGTGCTCTTGTTCCACGCTTGACCATGGGAAGGACCTGCCTAAAATCTCCACCAAAGACTACTACCTTCCCACCGAAAGGCAAGTCACACCCCATGATGTCCTGTAGGGACCTGTCAAGTGTCTCAACTATTTGATGCTTTGTCATGGAAACTTCACCCCAGATTATCAAAGATGCCCTACGAAGTAGCTCTACGGTATCACTTTGCTTGGTGAAATTGCACATGCTGCTCTTTGTGAGTTTAATTGGAATTTTGAACCTAGAGTGAGCGGTGCGTCCACCAGGCATGATTGATGCTGCTATACTAGATGTCGCTATCGCAATAGCTGTTTTCCCAAGGGAAATAACCTTAAAAAGGAGTGCTTTATACAAATATGTCTTCCCCATGCCGCCCGGACCATCGACAAAGAAGATATGACTCTTGTTGTTGACATTTTAAGAAAGGATTTCATCAAAACCAGCACACTGCTCGTTGTTAAGAGATGCAAAAAAAATTATGTTTTTTTCATCTAGAATGATAGAAAAACTTCTTAAACCTCTCTCGAGTGACTGCTGGAATATTCATCATCAAAAGGATCCAAATATGGGAGGCCATAACTTTTAATATCCTTACCCATGGAATGCACCAGATCCCTAGTGTTTTATAGGACCATCTGCTCTAGGGCGGCCTAGTTGGGGTGGTTACGACGGTAGTCCTCATATATCGCCTCGAGATGCTTCTCCCACAAGATTATGATGTTAATCACCTAAGAGAACACTAAAATAGTCGCGAAAAGCCTTCTTATAGCATATGGCATCTGGAAAGTGGCAACCTCAGTCAAGTAGTTATCAAGGGACTTGTCCTCTTCTATGAGACCTCTTTTCTCACACGATTCTCTGAAATTTGAGCACGGTGTCTTGCCATGCACATTTCTCAAATCCTCATATTATGTGGCACCTATAACATGATTCAAGAGCAGTCTAAGGAAGTACCTCTCACCTTCAGCAGGATGTGCATACACAATTCTTCCAACCTGACCCCGCCCTTTAGTTGTCGTCTCTACCACTTCTTCTTACCCTTAATCCACAAATAGAATTCTAGGAACTCTTTGTATAAGAAGTTCCTAGTGTAAGGATCTATCCGGTTCATATTGAAATACTCGATGAGCATGGTACTGGAAGAAGACGGCTGATTGATGACATCCTCTAGATTATCACCCTCTTTGAATGCGAGGGGCTGCATATTTTCCAAATGAAGCTAAAGTTGGAGAACAACAGGAGAGACATTGTACAATGGGAAAGTGCAAATCCTATAGATTGACTCTTGTGGTCCCACGAACCTAGCATCCCTATATATTTTTATCCCATTGATTACTCCACCATCATTATCTGCTGTTGGACCGACTTAGAATGATGCGCGATCATGTCCTTTATAGATGTACTTGAATAGATATTTAACTACCTTGATGCTAGAGAAAGCTTCAATGTTGACATGACAATTATACAGCATAAGCAGACCAAGATTGTATGGAAAAACCCATCTATTATCTAGATCTGCTCAACTAACTTTCACTTGGCGACCATCAAGGCTCCTCCTATAGATAGGATATGAGTCCTTCCCTTGCTGTGTAGCATCACAAAACCGTCGAGGATAGAAAAATCGGCATTCACCATCTATCATGCAAGCAAAAGAATTCTTGAGAACACTACATCGTCCGTGTAGCATACGTTTGACCACCAGAGCATGCAATATAGGGTACCTTTCTTTCTCAGGAATTTCTGCTGATATCACCCTGTCGTACCCATATTGGTTTGTTAGCTTGCTATCTGAGCACATGATCAAAAGCATGTGCTCATGTGGCAGTCCCCTCTTTTGAAACTCGGTAACATGGACATATGCAGCAACCTCACCAAAGTACTTTTTCTAGATCAAGAGCTCTTTCATACTTCGCAATTTGCTGCTATATGCTCTAGCCACGAGGTCTAGATGGTCTTGTGGTGTCTGCCCGGGTTCAAGTCTAGATTTAATATCCTCCCAATGCGGGTTGCAAGTCATCCTGATAAAGTAATCAGGCTTCCCAAAGCATTGGACTATTGCCATCGCGTCAACGAATCTTTGCTACATGTCACGGTCACCTCTAGGGAAAGTCCGTGGTAGCACCATTCTATTGCCAACCTGAGAACTACGTGTCTCGCCAGAATCAATGATGTCAACAACCTCCTATGATACGAACGAATCAAAACCTCTTCTCTTCGATAAAGGAAAATAGTTTATACTAAAAGTCTAAACGATACATGCATGATATAGCATGAAAATATTAATTACTTAATAGCATGAAGATACCTGGTATAGATCAGCACGCATGAGCTTCTGAGTCTTAGACATCGAGTATAAATCAAGTCCCATAGTCTCGATCTTGATATACATGTCGACAATCCATTGCTGGAATGCACGAGCACCAAATAATAGAATGCTAAAAAGTTTTTTCCTGACTCGTATCTTGAAACAGTAGTATTCCTTTGGGCTGACAAATTTTCTAGAAGATCGAACTTCATCATCCTCCTGATCATCTTCATCGTCTGGACTGTGGTTTCAAAATGATTGCCTAGTGATATCTAGGACTAATAAACAAAATAAAAATGTGGAACATATTAGAAGCAACCAAGCAACCAGGGAATTACCTGCTACATTATCTGTATTTTGTTCCACATGTACATCTGAAGTATGATCGTGAACTTGGAACACATTAGAAGCAACTAGAGAATTACCTGCTACATCATCTGTGTTTGGTTCCACATGTACATCTGAAGTATTATCTTGAACTTGGTGATCTTCGCCCTTAGGGCCATCCTTGTTGTTCTCTTGAATGGCGAAAGGTGGTTTGGCTTATGGCATGCAACGTTTCCATCCCGTCTCCCCTCCTGGGAAGAATAATGGATATCCAAAGGGTGATAGCATCCATAGTATGCTCTGATAAATATAGGGTGGTCCCCTTTGCCGTACACGACAACTTACCTATTGAAAGTGTTTTGTGGGTCGCTCCCTTCAACTCACATCGCTGCCACAAGGGAAGCTGTGGGGGAATTGTACCTTCGTTGGTCCAGTCTTATATCCACATTTAGCGAAATCCGATATTCCTCCAGATTTGGAACAAATCCAATGCTCTTAAAAATCAGCACATATGGGTTATTCTCTAGAATCTTCAAAATGTTCTGTATGATATTTATATCAAGATCTAGAGATCGCTTCACCCTATGTTCCAAGGTTTCATCTCTATCATAGATGTAAAGTTGGATATGTGTAGGTCCTTGACCACCAGGCACCAGATCATCCATTTTATAATACATCGCCCCTTGTGCACAAAATGTATACACACTGGTTGTCACCGCGTTGTTGACATTCTTATCAAGGGTGACTCCAGGGCTTGTGAAGGAAAAGTGGGTGTTGAATATCGTATGTGCTTTCTAAAGTATCCTGCATCCTCATCAACTTGATTTGTGAACAACCGGCGCAACTCTTTAGGAACTTCAGGAGTAACTATCTTCACCATCCCTTTTCTACAACAGTGTAGCACCCTCGAATCGTCCCTATGCAAGTTTTAGCGCTTCCCGCCAAACCCGCATAGAAACGATTCAAGGATGCCCACCAGGCACTTTCGTGCGGGTGGAATACGAAGTAATACCATTACACAACAGTCCTCAATGGGACCAACAGAACTGATATATATACAACACGACTCCATGAGTCAAGAATACAGATATACAAATACAAAGATCCAAATCATCTTGAAATCGATACAGCGTCCGAGTACGGAGAAGATGCAAATGGGGCTAAGAGCCCTGAAGAATAACCAGTGGCGTCCATAACCCTGCCCAGGCCAAGCCAGAAGGGTAACCCTGCTAACGACGTCGATCTCGTACCTGCTAAACAAAAGGGGTGCCGACAAAGGGCGAAGGGAAAAATAGGAGCGTCAGTACTGATGCCAGTACACGGCGAGGCTAGAATTCGGCGGTCCTCGCCTACATAGGTATGGTGGACTGAAGCGGCAGCGCAGCAGCACTAAACAACCTATAGAGACTCAGTAAAACTGGCGGCTATTAGAGAGGGATAAGAAAGACCTATTCGAATGATGAAGTCAAATCGAGGAACTCGCACAGTTGGCAATTTTACTCATTCCGTTATAGTTGCAGCACTTACTAATCAGATATAGATAGCATGAGTTATCCTGAAGCATAAGTAGTGGGCAGTTTTAATCAACCACTCCGTGGTAGTTGGACATTTATTAGTCAGATATAATTGTCCTGAGGAATCCCAAAACCCAGCAGTTGTTGGCACTTTTATCACATTCCATTGAAGTTGCAATACTTACTAGACAGGTATAGTATGACACAGATCACCACAGATCCACCAGTTGTTGGCATTTTTATTATCCAATCCATTATAGTGAAGCTGAATTACTAGTCACATATTAAGTCAAATTTATAACACTACTTTAGTTATGCTTGTCTATGATCGAGATACTGTGCTCCAAGTCATCCATAACCGCGGACACGGCTTTCAGAAAGTTTTACCCTGTAGGGGTGCACAAATAGCAACACACACTCGATCAACCTCGGAAAAACCAACTCAAAACCCAACGAGGCTTTCACGACAAAGCAATCACAGGATTCATAAATATTTCAAGGGGCCACCCCATTAAGCTACCCGCAACGAAGTTGGCCGGCTCTGAGACGGACCCAAGGTTTGCGCCAATGGCTATAAATGATTGGAAACCTGAAAGTGTGACTGGGCTTGTCGATACCGCGAAAACACTCCGCAATCCTAAACAGTACAGGTGCTCCACACACAATCTTAAATAAAGCAGTAAAACATGGCATAAGTACAGGATAGTAATAAAGCCTCAAACTACTTTGTGGCCCCAAGAAATAGAAATGAATCAAGCTCTGGCTCAGGGGGATCCCATAGGGTCTCACAGATGTGGATAGTGCGAATAGTCAAGGAACAGTTATCAAGTACTCGGGGTCCTACGGGACACAAGTGAGCGTGGAAGAACCAAATAACATCTATTGCCCACCGATGCCTCTGCATTAGTTATATCTAGCATTTTAATAGTTTTATTTAAAGTCATGATCATCCCCACCATTAAACATCTCCACCATTTGTCATGTGCCAACTTGCCGTCAACGGTGGAACGACAACAACGCGAAGCAACACATAAGCAAGCAACTACGACTCGCAAGGCTGACTATCTATCAAACCACAGGTGTTAGGAGGTGTCCGTGGCAATATAGAGGCTGCACGGGATATAAATGGTGCACGGAATCTAAAGCATCATAACACGGATAGCAATAGATCAACTGGAGGAAATAAAGACTATAAAAGCAAAATAGGTAGAAAGAGGGATATGCTCGCCTGGGAAAACATGGTCGAAGATATATCCGAAGAACTTATCGAAGCTCACCTCAACTCATCGGCCTAATCCGCGAAGAAGCAAACACTAGAAGAAACACCGGATGCAATATTTAATACGACGGCAGAAGATTCAGCATGCTTATGATATGATGCATGGCATGGTATAGATGCGGTGCAATTAGGCAATATTAAGCGGAAACAGGGTCCCGACAATTGATTAACAGGTTCAAGTTATTTAGATACCCTGCAATTTAAATGTTGTCTTAACAAGGCAAAACAATGGCATCGGTTCGCTACGCAATTTAAATGGAGTCCGGAATAAGACTAGAATAGCCCGTATATAGTCTCCATATTTAATTTAGGTGAATCGACTAATTAACCCAACCCACCAGATGACATGTATGCAAGCATGATGATTTAATGATGCGACAAGAATATGTCCTATTATAAAAATACGGGCTTAGGGTCACACATCTGGGTTCAGAAGATCTTGGGATCCGGGGGTTCGGGTCTGGGTCTCAGGGTTCGACGGGGGAGCGGTTCGACGGGATCGGTCTCGGACAACGGAAGGACAGCTTGGCATTCCAGGAAGAAGGACTTGGTTTGGCGTCGGAGGATCATTGGATCTACCCTGGTCTGTGTTGATCCTGTCGTCGCGAAGATCTTGTCGGGTCCACGTATCGGTCGATCTTGGCGTTCGGGGTGAAGGACTTGGCGTTCCGGTGGCGATCTTGGCGGTCTTCGGATCAGGGTCTCATATCCGGGAAGGAGTACTTATCGCCTCTGTGGTCTTTGGGGTTGCTTCAATCGGATCCATGACGAAGTACTTGTCGTCCCATGTAGAAGTCCTTGTCGATCCGTGGCGATGATCTTCGGGTTCGAGTCTTCGGGGTACATGAGGAGAACTTGGCGTGCCGAGGTTTCGGACTTCGGATCCTCTAGATCAGGCTCCGGGTTCGGTCTTGCCCTCGATGACGTTCTTGGCGAGATATCCGGGTTCGACACGGTTCTTCGGCTTCGCTCCAACCATCGGTCTCGGCATCGGTCGACGGAGAACGTCCATGGCACGACATCGAAGGTGAAGATCTTGTCAATGAGACGGTCTTGGCATCTTAACCTCGCACAGGATATGGTTCCTTGTTCCGGTCTTGGACATCAAGCATTCGCACCGAATCAACATATTTCCCACTAAGGATCAAGGCAACATAAGCTCTCCAAAACAAACATAGACACGGGCACCTGTGGTTACTACTTGTGCACAAGCGCTCGAGCACACAAGGTCGACGAGGCCAACTTGAGGAGGCCCAGCGTTTGTACAGAGGCCGAGGTCGGTGCTGCGCGGGACGACGACAAGGCGGAGGGCGCCCTCGGCGGCGAACCGAGGTGAGACAGCGGCTGGCACCTTGACAGCCACGGGCGCGAATGCGAGGCCACGGAGGAGAGGGCGCGGCTCTGCAAGTAGGGAAAAGGCGGTGGCGAACGTCCTGAGGCGGCAGATGGCAGGCGCGGTGGCGGGGCCAGGCGAGCCTGCAGAGGAGGAAAACAGAGTGAAGGGAGCCCGCGAGCTCGCGGCCAGTGAGCGGTGGCGCGGGGTGAGCTCGTTCCAGGCTGTGAAGCTTGGGATCCGATGAGGGGCTCGGGCAGCCGGAGGAGAGGACAGGGCGGGCCAGAGGACAGGCAGGGCGCAGGCGGGCGACCCTGGGGCGGAGGCAACAGGGATCAGCGGTGGTGCCGCGAGGCAGGGGACGGGGAGGGGGAACCGCGGCGAGGGACGTGGGGTTGCAGCCATGCTGCCGGTCCTGGGACGGAGGTAGGTCGTCCTGCGGCGGCACTCAATCGGACGGTCGCAAGGTGGAGGTGGCTGGGCTTGAGCGAGGCGGCGGCTCGGGATCCGTTCGGGGAGGAGGATGTGGAGGTAGAGGACGAGGCGGCAGGGCCGGCTCTGGCGGAGGGCGGCTCAGGCGCGGCGGTTCGCTGGCGAAGGCGGTCACTACGAGCGGGGAGAGGTGCCGGCGGCGGCGCTCGAGAGGGACGCATGCGAGGCGAGGCGACGGCGTGTGTGGCGATGGGATCGAGGAGGAGTGGGGTCGCGATGGGATCGTGGGGAGGGGCGGTTGATCGCTAGGCTGTGGGGCCACGAAAGGAGAGAGAGAGGGGGATCGTGGGTAGCACGGGGGCCAAGCGGGGTCGGTTGGCCGGGCGTGTTGGGGAACGCGCCCAGGTGGGGGTGGGGGAATGGGCAGGTGGTGTGGAGGGAGTGCGTGTGCGCGGTGTGGAGTGGTACAGTGGCAGGGAGTAGGTGGGGTGGGGCCAGGCGGGAGAGAGTTGCTGGGCGGTTTAGGTGGCGGCGGGGTGGATTGAGGGAGGAGGGGGTAGGTAGGGCTGGGGTAGGTAGGTTAGGGTTTGCTGTTGGGGGTGGTCGGCTGGGCCGGGCCGGTCCTGGTTCGGCTGCCCCCTAAAAACAATATCAAATTTTATTTAATTTTGAAAAGACTTTTGCAATTAGTTTTTAGACAAATAAAAGACCCGTAAAAGCCTGGCGTTTTGGATTTGAAATAAATACGGGGTATTTAGAAAACCAAAACTAGACTTTTCGAAAATAGTTTTATGCAAACAAAAGCAAGATGACACGACGATGCTCAAATGCAAGGTGGCATGATGACATGAGAATGCAGTCACGATGATGCGTAACAAAAAACACCGTGATTTTCTAGTAGTGGTTTTAGCGGGATGCCACAAACAGAACGTGGGGCCCTCTTACTAGAGCCTCATTGTTCCACAATAGATGCAGTCTTTTACTGTCTTCAAAACATGATGCTTGTTTGGTAGATTGTGGTACACATAATCATAAGCATCATCAATATGGTTGCTCGAAGCAACACCACTTGTCACTCAATACGAACAAGATTTAATCATTAGGAATAAAATATATGAAAAATAATAATATCATACTACATTAATTAAATTTATTTAGTTGTATAAGTTACATATACCACTCAAAATCCTGCACTCCTTGTCATCATTTATTGTTTGTTCCTCTTGTATGGTGTCCAAATTATCTATGTGCACAACATGTTGGATTTGCTTAACATATTGGCCAGTGGCTCAAAAATATGAAGCGATTATTCCATTTTACCTTCAAATGTCGCTCCTGTTCAACTGGCTAAAAAATGTTTGTGGTATTGAAGTCTTCATCACTATTTGTGTCACCTAGATCTGCATAGAATAGTGTAAAATTACATATCAGATCGCAAACACTCAAATTTAAAATAGGGAGTACTAAATTATATGAGCATTTATATACTACATATAACATGTCACTAACAATACATGTTCGGTTGTTTATAGAATTTTGTGGATAGGTGTGCAGGGTGAGTTGCTGAAGGGTGACTTGTGTGTCGGGGCCAATTTGTTATGCTCACGGTTATTTTTCAATAATACGTCTTTTTGTCCACCTGTCATTGAAGAGTATCATTTCCTTTCACGCTGTCTTTTCTGCCCATAGAATTCACGTTGTCGTTTTTTCTCAGAATATGCACATTTTTCAACAAAGATCGCTTGCCCATGCAACCATGCATATGTGGACACGTTCTGCTGATCTTTAATGGATCTTCCATGTCCCATGTAAGTTAAATTACTATGTAGTCAATCATTCAGATCTTCATCGAGCATAACTGACTCACTGCATGGCGTGGTAACATCTTTGGCCATGCCAGAGTAAGAAGATCCAATCCCAGCAATACCTAAGGTTGAAAAAGTGAAACATAAAGCATGCCCTGTCAGCGTATGACTATTGCTAAAAATCAAAGTATTGAGAATTGAGTTGTGAGTGTTAGAGGTTCTTACATGGTTCGTGATGGCCCAAAATATCGTGCTCGTTGGGGAACCCCAAGACGAAGGTATGATGAGCAAAACAGTAAGTTTTCCCTTAGTTATAAAACCAAGGTTATCAATCCAGTAGGAGCAAGGAAACACCTCCAAGGTGTTGCTAGCTAGTCTCTGGCAGTGCGCACTACCGGTGCTAGCAGCAACATGGAAACCTGCACAACACAACCAATAACTTTGCCCCCAACTTACAGTGAGGTTGTCAATCTCACCGGTTTTTCTGAGAACAATGGATTAAACGTATTGTGTGGAAGAAAGTAATAGTTTGCAGAAAGTAAACAGAAAGCAGTAAACAGTTGTAGATTGATGGTAAAAGAAAGGACCGGGGTCCATAGTTCACTAGTTGTGGCTCTCCTTCAGATAGATGACATGCTAGGTGAACAAATTTCAGCGGGGCAATTGACAAACATCGAGAAAGAAATCATGCATATACTACTCATCTTCACTCCTTTGAGATTTGATTGGGCATTACAACATTATACATAGACCGTAATATGACTAATAATCGACCTTCAGGTTATCATCTGAACCCCCTCCAGTATTAAGTTGCAAGCAACAGATAATTGCATTACGCATTGTGTGTAAAGTAAACAATACAATTGTTCTATGAACAAATGATTGCTGTTTTCTCCCTAGTAGCAACATCACATCTAGTACCTTAGAGATTTCTGTAACTTCCCCAGATTACTAGAGGCATGAACCCACTATCGAGCATAAATACTAACTCTTGGAGTTGCTAGCATCTACTTGGCCAAGATAGCTACTAACAACGGAAAGCATGCAAGATCACAAATAACAAAGACATGATAGAATCAATAATCAATCTGAAATAGCATCTCAATATCCATCGGACCCCCGCAAACACAACTTGTACGATTACGAATAGATGATCTTGATCATGAACGGAGCTCACAAGATCTAAACATGATAGCACAAAGGAGAAGAACCAGCCATCACATGGACCCGTAGTCCAAGGATGAACTAATCACGCATCACACCGACGGCTTGCATGATGATGAAGAAGGCCCCAGGGTGAATTCTCCCCTCCCACAGGGTGTCGGGAAGAGCTTTAGATCCCTCCCAATCTAGGGATGGAGATGACGACGGCTACAGACTCTTTCGTGGCATTTTGATCGGGTACTTAGGGTTTCTGTATCAGAGGCATCTTATAGGCGAAAGGGGAGGCCGAGGGGGTGCCCGAGGCAGCCATACCACCCCTTGGTGCGTGATACATTGCAAATGTATCTATAATTTTTGATGTTCCATGCTTGGTTTTAACTACTTTCTTGTGTTTTGTCCACACTTTGGAGTACTTTTCATATGATTTCTTGGACTAACCTATTAACAAGAGCCAAACTGCCAGCTGCCTGTTTTCTGCTATTTTTGGTTCTAGTAAAGTCAGAAAATGAATATTCTTAGAATTGGACGGGACAAGTAGCTATTTTACCGGAAGATATCTGGAGCCAGAATAAGAAACGGAGAGGGGCTGGGGCCCGGACACACTACCTGGCTGCACGGCCAGGCCTGGCCCGCCCCAGGGGGTGGTCTGGCCGACCCCAGCTCTCCCTCGACCTCTCCTTCCGCCTATATATTGCCTTTGGGACCAAAACCATAAGCACCCGATCAAAAATCCACGAAAGAGTCTGTAGCCGCTGTCATCTCCATCCATAGAGCGGGAGGGATCTGAATCTCTTCTCGGCACCCTGCCAGAGAGGGGAATTCACCCTGGAGGCCTTTTTCATCATCATGCAAGCCTCCGGTGTGATGCGTGAGTAGTTCATCTTTGGACTACGGGTCCATGTAGTAGCTAGATTGCTGGTTCTCCTCCTTTGTGCTTTCATGTTTAGATCTTGTGAGTTTCGTTCATGATCAAGATCATCTATTTGTTATTCTGCATGTTGTATTTGCGGGGATCCGATGGATATTGAGATGCTATTTTAGATTGATTATTGATTATATCATGTCTTTGTTATTTGTGATCTTGCATGCTTTCCGTTGTTAGTAGCTATATTGGCCAAGTAGATGCTAGCAACTCCAAGAGTTAGTATTTATGCTCGATAGTGGGTTCATGCCCCTAGTAATTGTAGGGTAACGGGTAGGCTACACTAGCGTAAAATCAAAAATTTCTACCGCGTCAACCAGGAATACTATGGTCATAGATCACGGGATTACCGCTAGACGCGCAGGTGCGGAACTCGATGAAGCACGTTGCAGCAGTGTAGATGTTCTACGTCTCCTCCTCGTCCTCGTCCCACGATCATCTCCCCTTTGCGCGGCTCGTCCAAGTGCTACAGATGCAGCACCTCCGAGGTATCCACACGTCCGGAGTGGAAGCCGTCACACGCCAGACTGCTAGGTCTGAGCGTGCAACACAGGCGGAAGAGGAGTGGCGGCTGGGTGGAATCTTCTCTCCTTTTCAGCTCGCCTCACTCCCTCTTATATAGGCATCCCTGGTGGGCTTCTACATTAGCAGCCCATTAGCAGCCTAAGCCTGGTCTAATTCGGATCCAATCCTCATTAGGCTTCCAGCCCCTAAAGTGTGTGACCCTATAGGTTCATACACGTATAGACATGACGCGAGTACACTTACTCCGTCAATAGTTGGTAGCGGCCTCTAGCAAGACGTGCCAACTCCTAAACGCATATAAAGATCATTCGGACGAACCATCACAAGGTTGAGTACATGTCTTTCCCTTTGCCTCACGATATTTGGTCTAGCTCTAAGCTGACCTCTCTTTCTCGATACTGTGATTCAGAATCCCTTTACTAGGTTAACTCTTAACCATATGTAGCACGGCCATGCATTTCTGGATCCGATCACTCGAGGGGCCCAGAGATATCTCTCTCAAGTAGAGAGGGGCAAATCCCATCTTGATTGACCGATGCCTTGCAGCATGTATCAGGACAAACCCGAGAGCTACCTTTATAACTACCCAGTTACGGAGTAGTGTTTGATAGCCCCAAAGTAGGTCGATCCACATCTCAAGTACATGCGACAATCTCAGGTCTAAGGACAAAACGTACACGATGTGTAGAGAGAGCTGCAAGTATTATTGCTAGTCTCATGTTGGGTCAGTCCAACCCCATGTTCATAACATGTGTCCACATCATTGGTTTGACATCTCTATGTCAATGACTTGCGAAACATAGTCATTAACCAATCGATGTGCTAGTCTAATATTCACGTGTGTCCTCGCATGAACTCCGACTAGGGACAATTATTAGATAACCATACAAGTAAAGAGTTTCACAAACAATTCACATAATTGCCAATCAATACAAGTTGCCTGGTATATGGATATTTAAGGAACATTATAATAACTCATGGATACACATGAAATACAATCATCTCTATGATTGCCTCTAGGGCATATTTCCTTCAGTCTCCCACTTGCACTAGAGTCAATCTAGACAGTATCTAATACCTATTGCTCTTGTGTGCGCTTCATGCGCAGGCTGCGGGAGTGGCTTAGTCAAGGGATCAGCAACATTTGAGTCCGTATGTATTTTGCATAACATGACACTACCTTCATCAATGAACTCACGAATCAGATGGTAGCGCATGCGAATATGTTTGTTCTTCTGGTGCTGTCTAGGTTCTTTGGCTTGTGCAATAGCACCATTGTTGTCAGAATAAACGTCCAAGGGATTGGACGAGCCCTGAACCACACCAAGAGCGATCAGGAAATTCCTAATCCAAACAGCTTCCTTTGCAGCCTCTGAGGCAGCAATATATTCAGCTTCTGTTGAAGAGGAGGCCACTGTATCTTGCTTGGAACTTTTCCAGCTCACAGCACCACCATTCATGACAAACACATAACCTGATTGCGATTTCGAGTCGTCTGAGTCATTAAGGTAACTCGCATCTGTGTAACCCTTTACACTGAGTTCAACCTCACCTCCATAAACTAGGAACATATCTTTAGTCCTTCTCAAGTACTTAAGGATATTCTTTACCGCTGTCCAGTGAATCTCACCTGGATCAGCCTGGTATCTGCTCGTAACACTTAGAGCATAGGAAACATCTGGGCGAGTACATGTCATTGCATACATGATGGATCCAATAGCCGAAGCATATGGAACCCTACTCATGCGTTCTCGCTCATCAGTGGTCGAAGGACACTGAGTCTTGCTGAGTTTAATGCCGTGAGACATGGGCAAGAACCCCTTCTTAGCCTCTTCCATGCTGAACCGTTTCAACACTTTGTCAATGTACGTACTCTGGCTTAATCCAATTAGCCTCCTTGATCTATCTCTATAGATCTTGATACCCAGAATATATGCCGCTTCTCCCAAGTCCTTCATAGAAAAACTATTTTTCAATGAGGTCTTAACAGACTCGAGCATAGGAATGTCATTTCCAATCAATAATATGTCATCCACATATAAGATTAGAAACACAAGTGATTTCCCATTTTCTTTCTTATACACACAAGGTTCTTGTTCGTTTTTGGTGAAGCCAAACTCCTTTACAACTTCATCAAATCGAATGTTCCAACTCCGAGATGCTTGCTTCAGCCCATAAATAGACTTTTGAAGTTTGCATACCTTTCCAGCATTGTTTGGATCGACAAAACCTTCGGGCTGCATCATATACACGTCCTCAGAAAGGATTCCATTTAAGAAATCCGTCTTGACATCCATCTGCCATATCTCATAATCGAAATGTGCAGCAATGGCTAGAATGATCCGTATAGATTTAAGCATCGCTACGGGCGAGAAAGTCTCGTCGTAGTCAACTCCTTGAACTTGTCGAAAACCTTTTGCAACAAGTCGAGCTTTATGGATGTGAACATTTCCATCCATATCAATCTTCTTCTTATAGATCCACTTGCACTCGATGGCTTTAAAACCATCAGGCAGGTCAACCAAGTTCCAAACTTGACTGTCTCCCATGGACTCTATCTCGGATCTCATGGCAATCAGCCATTTCTCAGAGTCTGGGTCCACCATCGCTTCTGCATAGGTCGCAGGCTCATCATTGTCTAACAATAATAACTCTCGCGCTTCGCGGAGCCTCGCCGACCTTCGTGGTTGTGGTGCTTCTATTGCCACGGGTTCCTCAACTTGTTCTGCTACAATAGCATCACTCGTAGAAGCATCCCCGACTGGCTCATCTTGAACTTCTTCAAGTCGCACCGACCTTCCACTCGTTCCCTTTGTGAGAAACTCTTTCTCTAGGAAAACACCGCTACGAGCGACAAACACTTTGCCCTCTTCTCGGTTGTAGAAGTAATACCCTAAGGTTTCCCTTGGGTATCCCACAAATATGCACTTATCCGATTTGGGTGTTAGCTTGTCCGACTGAAGTCGCTTGACAAATGCATCACAACCCCAAATCTTTAGAAAAGACAAACTGGGATTCTTTCCAGTCCACATCTCATATGGTGTCTTAACTACGGATTTAGATGGTACCCTATTTAGTGTGAAAGCTGCTGTTTCTAGCGCGTAACCCCAAAATGATAATGGTAAATCCGACGGGCTCATCATCGATCGAACCATGTCCAACAAAGTTCGATTACGCCGTTCAGAGACCCCGTTTCTTTGAGGCATTCCGGGCGGCGTGAGCTGTGGAACAATTCCGCAACTCTTAAGATGATTGCTAAACTCGTGACTCAAATATTCACCTCCGCGATCAGATCGCAAGGCCTTTATTTTCTTGCCACGTTGATTCTCTACCTCATTTTGAAACTCTTTGAACTTTTCAAAAGTTTCAGACTTATGCTTCATCAAGTAGACATAGCCATATCTACTGAAATCATCAGTGAAAGTAATGAAGTAGTGATATCCTCCTCTGGCTGTCGTGCTCATTGGTCCACATACATCAGTATGTATGAGTTCCAACAAGTCTGTCGCTCTCTCGGGAAACCCCTTGAAAGGCGTCTTGGTCATCTTTCCAAGTAAACAAGCTTGACATGTCTCGTATGATTCAAAATCAAACGAAGTTAGAAGACCATCACCATGGAGCTTCTTCATGCGCTTTTCACTTATATGCCCCAAACGACAATGCCATAGATAGGTAGGACTCAAATCATTTGGCCGAAGCCTTTCAGCACTAACATTGTAAACACATGCATTATCAAGATTTAAAATAAATAACCCATTCATAATGGGAGCATCAGCCACAAACATAGCATTCTTAGAGATTACACAACCATTGTTTGTACTCGCGAATGAATAACCATCCCTCATCAAACATGAAGGTGATAAAATGTTTCGACCCATACTAGGAATGTAATAACAATTATTCAACTCCATGATAAATCCTGACGGAAGGTGAAGTTGCATGACGCCGACGAACAATGCAGCAACCCTTGCTTTATTTCCGACGCGAAAATCCACTTCGCCTTTCTGCACTTCTCTAGTCCTTATTAGCCCCTGCATCGAATTGCAAATATGAGCAACCGATCCAGTATCAAATACCCAAGAGTTAACATAAGAATCTGCAAGAAAAATGTCCACAACATTTACAACAAGTGTACCTGAGTGGGAAGTACTCTTACTTCCACTTTTCTTCAAAGAAGCCTGGTACTTGCTGCAGTTTCTCTTCCAGTGGCCATATTCGTGACAAAAGAAACACTCAGTGTCTCCTGCAGGACCAGCCTTTTGCTTGGGTGCAGGGTTTGGCTTAGGGATCGTATCCTTAGCCTTGCCCTTCTTCTTCTGCCAAGAAGTGCCCTTTTTCTTGAAGCTAGGCTTGTTCTGCACAGCCATCACATGGCTATGCCCTGCACACTTCTTAATGTCACATTCTGCTGTTTTCAGCATCCCACATAATTCATTAAGGCCCCTCTCCACCCCATGCATATGGTAGTTCGAAATGAAATGCCCATAGCTAGATGGAAGAGATGCCAAAATGAAGTCAGTGGCCAACTCTTGGCCTAATGGAAAACCAAGCTTTTCCAAAGTCTGACTGTAACCAACCATTTTGATCACATGGGGGCCTACAGCTGCTCCCTCTGCCAGCTTGCATTCCACAAAGGACTTAGCGACATTGTACCTCTCAGTCCTAGCCTGAGTCTGGAACATGTCCTTAAGCGCAACGATCATATCGTACGCTTCCTGATCCTCAAACTGTTTTTGAAGATCAGGTTCCATGCATGCAAGCATAAGACAACTGACCTCAAGAGATTCATCACATGCTTTCTTGTAGGCATTCTTAAGGGTAGCAGTTGCATTATCAACAGGTTCATCCGGGATTGGGGTATCCAGAACAGTTTCCTTTTTCTCAGCCCTGAGAACAATTCTCAGGTTACTGACCCAGTCCGAATAGTTTGTTCCATTTAGTTTATCCTTTTCAAGAATTTAACGCAAAGCAAAAGGTGATGAATTGTTCGGTGCCATTGATCTACAACAAAAAATATGCAAAATACTAAGCCATGTAACCATGAAAGAGTAAAACATATTAAACAATTTAATAGCATATACTCCCACTTAAATCAACATCCCTCTATTGATACTAAGTGATTCAAGATCCCCAATTAACAAGTCGACTAGTGAGCTTTAGCATCACTGCTAGAAGACAAGGTAAATTGGTAAGCAACCTTTGCTAATCATATCACATATGACTCTTGTTGTTGGGTGACATCTCTATGTCAAAACTAGGCGCCCAACCTTTATGCCCCAAGGTCCTTAACTGTTAAGATGACCTTGTTAAGCTCACCAACCCTTATGCGTGTAGGTATCCGATACAAACCCATCCAGCCAAGGAAAACCGTGGCACCCTAATTTCATAGACCCACCAACGATTGTACAGGGCATAGGATGGTGCAAGGTTTGGTTGGGAGGGCATGGTTTAACTTAAACTTTGTGAGGGATCGTTCTACTTTTATCATCTAAGCATGCATAGTAGTAAAACGTATAAGAATAGCATTCACATAGATGTGATACAGTATGGCCCATTTTCTCATGGTGATCTCCATCGCCATAGAACCTGTCCACCATGATGATCTCCATCTTCATGCTCTATGCGAGCCATCCTCCAAGTGATGAGTTCTCCAAGAAATAATACAAGCTATTACTCCTAACATCTAGTAATCAAAATTACATTGTATTGGGATCATCACAAGTTGGCACGCAGGCCATTACAATAATTGACAACACATATGGCTCCAGCCGTGTTGCCCAACTCACGACACGCAGGTCATGAAAAATACATACATGCATCACATACATTTTTGGGCCATACTGATCACATAAATCCTGCAAAAACAAGTTGTGCATAGAATCGCATTCTACCGGATCATGTGAAATCGTACCACCTATGAACCTTAACGAGATACAAAAAGGGGGGCTACGACTAAGGGGGGTCTAGGGGGTCTCCCCCTGCGGGGTTCGAAGGGGCAGCGCCCCTCGCGGTACCTTTGTGAAAAATGAGAGATCAAATCTATACAATTTTCTTTAAGGATTTTGATCGGCAAATCCAATTTACCATAAACCGACCATAGTTCCGATTTGACCAAACTCCTTTGATCACGGTACGTCGATTCAGATCTAATTCCTGATTCGATCAATCATATTGATCTTCGCATGATTCAGAAGGATTTATGTGTCACTGTCTACCCCGATGGCAGAAACCGACCGGTAGGGGTAAGTCGTTCGACGACCTTAGAATCACGATCACGGAAAGTAAAATCATAGATCAATCCAGAAACACCGCCATACAAACGATCATATCATTCATATCAATCTACATATCACCATAAGCAAACTTCCCGAACCTATGACTGAATAGCATCGGCTCTGATACCACTGTAGGGTAACGGGTAGGCTACACTAGCTAAAATCAAAAATTTCTACCGCGTCAACCAGGAATACTATGGTCATAGATCACGGGATTACCACTAGACGCGCAGGTGCGGAACTCGATGAAGCACGTTGCGGCAGTGTAGATGTTCTACGTCTCCTCCTCGTCCTCGTCCCACGATCAGCTGCCCTTTGCGCGGCTCGTCCAAGTGCTACAGATGCAGCACCTCCGAGGTATCCACACGTCCGGAGTGGAAGCCGTCACACGCCAGACTGCTAGGTCTGCGCGTGCAACACAGGCGGAAGAGGAGTGGAGGCTGGGTGGAATCTTCTCTCCTTTTCAGCTCGCCTCACTCCCTCTTATATAGGCATCCCTGGTGGGCTTCTACATTAGCAGCCCATTAGCAGCCTAAGCCTGGTCTAATTCGGATCCAATCCTCATTAGACTTCCAGCCCCTAAAGTGTGTGACCCTATAGGTTCATACACGTATAGACATGACGCGAGTACACTTACTCCGTCAATAGTTGGTAGCGGCCTCTAGCAAGACGTGCCAACTCCTAAACGCATATAAAGATCATTCGGACGAACCATCACAAGGTTGAGTACATGTCTTTCCCTTTGCCTCACGATATTTGGTCTAGCTCTAAGCTGACCTCTCTTTCTCGATACTGTGATTCAGAATCCCTTTACTAGGTTAACTCTTAACCATATGTAGCACGGCCATGCATTTCTGGATCCGATCACTCGAGGGGCCCAGAGATATCTCTCTTAAGTAGAGAGGGGCAAATCCCATCTTGATTGACCGATGCCTTGCAGCATGTATCAGGACAAACCCGAGAGCTACCTTTATAACTACCCAGTTACGGAGTAGTGTTTGATAGCCCCAAAGTAGGTCGATCCACATCTCAAGTACATGCGACAATCTCAGGTCTAAGGACAAAACGTACACGATGTGTAGAGAGAGCTGCAAGTATTATTGCTAGTCTCATGTTGGGTCAGTCCAACCCCATGTTCATAACATGTGTCCACATCATTGGTTTGACATCTCTATGTCAATGACTTGCGAAACATAGTCATTAATCAATCGATGTGCTAGTCTAATATTCACGTGTGTCCTCGCATGAACTCCGACTAGGGACAATTATTAGATAACCATACAAGTAAAGAGTTTCACAAACAATTCACATAATTGCCAATCAATACAAGTTGCCTGGTATATGGATATTCAAGGAACATTATAATAACTCATGGATACACATGAAATACAATCATCTCTATGATTGCCTCTAGGGCATATTTCCTTCAGTAATCTGGGGAAATGATAGAAATCAATAAGGTACTAGATGTGATGTTCCTACTAGGAAGAAAACAATAATCCTTTGTTCATAGAACAATCGTATTGTTTACTATACACGCAATTCGTAAAGCAATAATCTGTTGCTTGCAACTTAATACTGGAGGGGGTTCGGATGATAACCTGAAGGTGGATTATTAGTCATAGATGCGGTTGGAGGGCGGTCTATGTATCATGTTGTAAAATGCCCAATCAAATCTCAAAGGAGTCAAGATGATTAGTATATGCTTATATGCTTTCTCGATGTTTGTCAGTTGCCCCGCTGTAATTTGTTCACCCAACATGTTATCTATCTTAAGGAGAGCCACCTCTAGTGAACTATGGACCCCGGTCCTTTCTTTTACATTCAATATACAATCAAACTGTTTACTGCTTTGTGTTTTCTTTCTACAAACTATTACTTCCTTCCATTAGATACGTTTAATCCTTTGTTTTCAGCAAAACCGGTGAGATTGATAACCTCATCGCAAGTTGGGGACAGAGTTCTGTGGTTGTGTTGTGCAGGTCTCCACGTTGCTACTAGCACCGGTAGTGCGCACTGCCAAAGCTCAGCTAGCAACACGTTTGGGGTGTTTCCTTGCTCCTACTGGTTCGATAACCTTGGTTTCATAACTGAGGGAAACTTACTTCTGTGCTCATCATACCTTCCTCTTGGGGTTCCCCAACAAGCTCATCATTCACGGGCCGTCAAAGTATTTTTCTAGCGCCGTTGCCGGTGAGTCACGGACATCTTCACAAGGGGAATCCCTCATAACCAATCTCTTTACTTTGTTATTTTTGTTTTGCTCAGTTTACTTTTGCTTTGTTTGCTTGTTTCTTTATCAAAAACACAAAAAAAAATAGTTTTACTAGTTTGCTTTCTTTTTCAAAAATACAAAAAATGACTACTCTTGAAAACACTAAGTTGTGTGACTTCACTAGGACCAACAACGATGATTTTATGAGAACACCTATTGCTCCCCCTGTGCCTGAAGCTACTTTCTTTGAGATAAAACCTGCTTTACTCAATCTTGTTATGAGAGAACAATTTTCTGGTATTGGTAATAAAGATGCTGCTGCTTATCTAAATAACTTTGTTGAAAAATGAGATGCAAAAGCACAGGGATATAGATGGTGATATTATTAAGCTGAAATTGTTTCCTTTCTCATTGAGAGGAAAGGCTAAAGAATGGTTGAATTCCCTAACTAGGAATAGTATTGATTCTTGGACTAAATGCAAAGATGCTTTCATTGGAAAATACTATCCTCCTGCTAAGATTATATCTATGAGAAGTGAAATAATGAAGTTTAAACAATCTGATAATGAACATGTTGTTCAAGCTTGGGAAACAATGAAATTTTTGGTAAAGAATTGTCCCACTCATGGACTGACTGCTTAGATGATCATCCGAACTTTTTATGCAGGATTGAACTACTCTTCAAGGAACCTATTGAATTCTGCTGCTGGTGGTACCTTTATGACCATTACTTTGGGTGATGCAACAAAGCTTCTGGATAATATGATGGTTAACTATTCTGAATGGCATATTGAGAGAGCTCCCCAAGGTAAGAAGGTAAATTCTGTTGAGGAAACCTCCTCCTTGAGTGATAAGATTGATATTATTATGTCTATGCTTCTTAATGGGAAAGCCCATATTGATCCAAATAATGTTTCTTTAGCCTCTTGGGTTGCTCAAGAAGAGCAAGTAGATGTGAACTTCATAAGAAATAATAATTTTGGCAATAATTCTTATAGGAATAATTTTGGTAACAACAATTATAAGCCATATCCTCCCAACAATGGTAATGCTTATGGAAATTCTTACAACAACAATAGGAGTGCTCCCTCTGAATTTGAAGTTATGCTTAAGGACTTTATTATTAAACAAACTGCTTTCAATAAAACTACTGAGGAAAAACTCTCTAATAAAGAAAGAAATATAGCATCTTTGGCTGAAGCTCAATCTTCTTTGAATAAAAAGGCTGCTAAACCTGAAACTAGTGATAATCCCTTTGCAGCTACCAATGCTATACAAGTAAGAATTGATGAAAATGTTAGAATATTATTTGAATTACATGCTAAGTGGGAAAGAGAAGATGAAATTACTAGAAACATTAGTGTTTCTACTATCACCACCACTAGTGTTGAGGCTAGTAATAGCTCTACTACTTTAGATGATAATTTTGACTTTGATCTTTATGGTTGCAATATCTCTAAAGTTATTAAGTTCCTACAAAAGCTTGCTAAAAGTCCTAATGCTAGTGCTATGAACATGGCCTTTAGAAAACACATTACCGATGCTCTCATAAAGATTAAAGAAGAAAAGATGAAACATAAAGCTTCTATTCCTATAAAACAAGAAGATGGTTGGGAACCCATCATTAATATGAAAGTGAACGACGTTGACTTCAAAGCTTTATGTGATTTTGATAGTAGTGTTTCTATTATGCCTAGAAAGATTTATGATATGCTTGATTTGCCACCTCTTGAAGATTGTTATTTGAATGTCGCACTTGATGATAATGCTAACAATAAACTCATGGGGAGTATTAATGATGTTCTTATTATGGTTAACAATGCCTATGTCCCCGTTGATTTCTATGTTTTGGATGTTGAATGCAATGCTTCTTGTCCTATTACTTTGGGAAGACCTTTTCTTAGAACTATTGGTGCCATTATTGATATGAAAGAAGGCACCATTAAATATCAACTCCCACTCAAAAAGGTATAGAACACTTCCCTAAGAAGAGAGAGAAGATTTCTTTTGCCTCTCCTATGAAAACATAATTTGGTGTTAATGCTTCTTCATTTGAGAACACTTGATTCTTTTTCTTGCTTCTTATGACTAACTTAAAGGCCTTAAAGAAAAGTACTGATTGGGAGATAACCCAAAAGTTTTAGATGAGTCTTGGAAGTTATTACTTCAGTAATAACCGCTCATTATCCTTTTTATTTGCTTTTTGTGCCAAGAGTAACCTCTAATGAGAGATAAGTAATGATTGGGAAAGTTGCTGTCCTGAAACAGATTTATGTGCTTCACCGTAAAAATTCGTGTAAAATCTCTGAACGTCCTTTTAAGGCGTGAACTTTGTGCTTTTTTCCATAGGTTGTTATCTAACTTTCGTTAGTTTAACACTTTTTTATTTGAGCAACAGAAGTTCTTCGAAAAAATCGTCTACCTGCTGGTCTGTTTTGATAGATTTCTGCCATTTTCTGCATTTGCTTCTTGTTGGTTCCTTTTCGAGTTCTTTTGGGGAATTGAGCTTTTTGAGGGAAGTGATACATTAGCTAGTGTTCTAATGGAAGTTTATTGGTGTTAGAACTCAACCTAAAGACTTATTATCTTGAGTGCACTAATGTTTCTAATAAATATTGTGTGAAGTTTTGTATGAAGGAAAAATTTCAGGTGTATGGAAGGAATGAGTAATGAGATGAAGGATGGACTAAAGCTCAAGCTTGGGGATGCCACGCGTGTCACCCCAAGAAATATCCAAGAAGTACAAGCATCAAAGCTTGGGGATGCCCAAGGCATCCCCTCTTCATCAATAAAAATCCCAGGTTTCTTCCAAACGCTTCATTTTTATTGTTTGATGCACAGTTGTGTTGTTCTTGGAGCCTTTTCTTTTTCGTTTTTGTTTTGGTTTTTCATTTGCTTGGTTTGCTTAGTTTTCTGAATAAATTGGTTGGACCCCCTCTTTCATACATTGGTTTTCAAATAGTTTGGTTTGGATTGGAAAAGAGTATGAAAGCTCATGCTTAAGTGGTAAAGAGAGCTTGTTTTTGACTGTGGCCTATGTTTTTTCATGCCATGCTTGATATTGTTTTGGCTTTATGCTTAGTATTCTTTGCTGTAGCATGACTTGTTATAAACAATTGAGATTGCTTAATGTGCCTTGGATGAATCATGCGTTGTTTTAGCATATTAAAGCATAGTATAGTGGTATTCTCCTTTGATGCTTTATTTGGGTTGACTTGGCGCAGGCTCACACCATGTTATGACTATCTCAAGTCACCATGGCCTTTATGATCCTTGAGTTTTCAACTTGTAGTATCACTTTGTGCTTTAATCAATAATGTTTTGTCGCTCTGCATGATTATGGCCATTATTGCTCTCTTAGTTTGTCGCTCCGAGTCTTTTGCTAGCCTCCACAACCAAGTATGAGTTCCACTCTTGCATCCAACTCACTAAACCAAGTTATTCCAAAGAGTCCACCATAACTACCTACTAGCATATGCTATTCCCAATATATTAATGTTTTTTTACCTTCCAAATTAAATTTGTTATGAGAAAACTAGTGATTAAAGCTCTCACGAACTTGATGGCACACTTTACTTTCTACATTTAATAAACTGGAACCATTGGGTCCTTCTTTGTTGCATATATGCTTGCGCTTTATAAGTTAAAGTTAGCACAACCATGTATCATGGGGACCGCTTTCAACATTGCACTTGTACTTTGTACCCCATTGATATCTGATACGTCCAAAATGTATCTACTTTTCCGAACACTTTTGCTATTGTTTCTCCTCTAAACTTGTGTGATTTGGATGCAACTAACGCGGACTGACGCTGTTTTCAGCAGAATTGCCTTGGTGTCTACTTTTTGTGTAGAAAATCAACTATCAGGAAAAATCTGGGAAAATATGCCAAAAATCCTATTTCACCCGAAGACTCCAGGAGCCAGAATACGAGATGGAGAAGAGCCAGGGGTGACCACACAACCTGGTGGCGCGGGTCAGGCCAGGCTGCGCCAGGGGGTGGTGTGGGCCCCCCAGGCACCCCCTTGGTCTCCCTCTTCGCCTATAAGAAGCCTTTTGACCTAAAAACTCCGAGGGGTTCAATGTTTTTCCAGAAGGAGTTCCGCTCTGCCGCCACCACCAAATTCCATGAAACAGCACCAGAAACTCCGTTCCGGCACCCTGCCGGGACAGGGAATTGGAGGAGATCATCACCATCATCGTCACCATCGCTTCTCCATCGACCATCCATGTTTCCCCCATCTGTGAGTGAGTAATCCCCCGCTGTAGGCTATGGGGATTGTAGGGATTGGATGAGATCATTCATGTAATGGCATCAGATTGTTAGGGCATGGTGCCTAGTATCATTTATTAGTGATTTATGACTTTGTTGCAACTTGTTATGCTTAATGCTTGTCACTAGGGCCCGAGTGCCATGATTTCAGATCTGAACATGTTATTGATTCATTATGATAGTATTATTTTTGGTCTTCTCTGCAAGTTGTATACACACGTTGTTGTCCGAAACCAATGGCCTCGAAGTGACAGAAATCGGGATAACCGGAGGGAATGGCTTTGATGTGAGGATCACATGTGTTCACGGAGTGTTAATGCTTTGCTCCGGTGCTCTATTAAAAGGAGCACCTTAATTGCCAGTAGTTCCCTTGAGGCCCCGCTGCAAACAGGCTGGCAGGACAAAAGATGTTGTGCAAGTTCTCATTGCGAGCACGTATGACTATATATGGAACACATGCCTAGGATTATCTAGTACTTGGATGCTTTATCTTATTTATCTGCAATTGCCCCATGTTCTGATTGCTATGTGAATTGTCTTGTCCATGCAATGGCCGTCCATCCATCCCTATGCCTACCGCACTCAAATCCTACTGTTTACTGCTATTGTTACTGCTGTCTTTACTTTACTACTGCTGCTACTTTAATATTCATACTACAAAACTGTTGCTACTGATAAACTATTGTGAGCAAGATTGTTTCCTGGTGCAGCTGAATTGACAACTTAGTTGTCAAGGCCTATAAATATTATTTGGCTCCCCTTGTGTCGAATCAATAAATTGGGTTTCACTTCCCTCGAAAATACTGCGATACACCCCCTATATTTGTGGGTCATCAAGACTATTTTCTGGCGTCGTTGCCGGGGAGCATAGATTTATTTATCAAGTTCACTTTGATTCTCTATTGTTCGCTGCTATCCATCTATCATGGGCAAGTCTCGTGATGCCAAGGTTCCTATTTTACCATCCACTACAAGAAGAGGTACGGTTCTGAACACCTCTGCTGCTCTTGATTCACCATATGTTATAAGTAAGCTCGTTACACCACCACATACACATGATACACACACTGCTACCACTGTTGAGTCTGAAACTTCTGATGCTTATGATGCTGCTTCTACTGAGCTTGATAAGAGTGGTTCATTAGGTCCTTTCCTAGATGCTATGATTGCTAGAATTATAGCTAGAAATACCGAAACTCCTAATGAAGACACTACCACACCTGTTAGTTCACCTGAGTCTAGTGAGAGTTATGATATTGAAGATGGTTATGTTGAGACGACCGATGAATTTATTAAAGAATGTAAAAAAACCTATGATAGGAGCGCTGCTAAGAGTCTCCTTGAGAGGCGTACTATTAGACCCAAATTGTCTCCTATTGCTAAGTTTGCTGCTTCTCCCATAAACGTTACAGATAAAGGTTATGATTTCTCTCTTGATCTATCTTACATAGCTATTGTTGATAAAGAACCGTTTTGTGGGACTAAGAATGAAAGTGCGGTAGCACATATGAACGAACTTTCTACCATGAGTGGCTTGTTTTCTGATGATATTAAGATGCGTACTTACTTTGTTGCTAAGATTTTCCCTTTTCACATAAAGGAGAAGCTAAAACTTGATTTAGTAATTTACCTCATGGATCTATTGTTAGTCCTGAGTGCTTGATTAGTACTTTCCTGCAGAAATATTTTCCTCCTAGTGCCAGACTTGCTATTTTGCAGGAACTTTTTGATTTTAAATAGGGAGAAAAAGAGGTATTGCCTGAATCTTGGGAAAGGTTTTGTGCTTTGATTCATGCACAAGCTGGAAGTCCATTACCTAAGAATGAGCTTCTTGATATATTTTATAATGGACTAACTGAAGAATCTAGGAAATACCTAGATAGTTGTGCTGATTGTGTTTTCAGGAATAGGACTCCCAAGGAAGCTGAGGAATTAATGGCTAAAATAAGTAAGAATTATGAAGATTGGACTCCTCCTAAACAAGCTATACCTGAAGTAATTGTACCTGAACCTTCTATTCCGGTGCCTATTCCAACATCAAAGAAGAGGGGAGTTATTGAATTAAAAGATGAATTGATGAAGGAAGCTAAGAAATGTTTTAAGGAGAAGGGAATTAAAGCTGTAGATGTCAAGAATTTACCTCCTATAGAAGAATTACGTAAGCCTATTCCCTACTGATCCACTATTGAGGTACACTCTCTCCAACACTTTGATGAAGGTGATATCCCTTACTCTAAACCTCCTGATCAATGCTTAGAAGAATTTGATAGCTTTATTGTTAAGCAATATAATTTTAATAAAAGGGTGCAAAATCATCTAATGGAAAACACTAGAGCTATCATTGAGTTGAAAGATATTGTGGAAACAACCTCTAATGATGTTAAAATGATTGTTAAACACTTTCAAATGGTTCAAACTCAAATAGATCAACTCCTTAAAGTGCAAAACGACTTGCTAGTTAATGTTGCCAAAGAAAAACATGCTTATGAAATTAGAACTAGAAGTGGAGCTGCTACCCAGGATCCTCTATATCCTGAGGGGCATCCCAAAATAATTGAGCAGGATTATCAACAAGCTAAAAATAGTGGTTATACTCGTAAGAAAAGGAAGAAGAAACATAAAAATGTTGTAGAACCCTCTGAACCTGCTATAGATCCTAATAGTATATCTATCTCTGATGCTGAAACTGAAAGTGGTAATGAAGAAAATGAAGTTTCTAATGAAGAAAAAGTTGAAGAAGAACCTGAAAACCACACTAAGAATACCAAATACACTAAAGAAGATTTTATTGCTAAGAAACATGGTAGTGAAAGAGAACCTTGGGTCCAAAAACCTATGCCTTTCCCTGATAAGAAACACAAGTCAAAGGAGGATGAACAGTATAATAAGTTTTGCGAGTGGATGAAACCTTTATTCCTGCAAATTCCTTTGACTGATGCTATTAAATTGCCTCCTTACTCAAAGTATATGAAGGATATTGTCTCGAATAAAAGGAAGATCCCTAATGAAGAAATCTCTACTTTTCTTGCTATTATTCCTTTAATGGTAAGGTTCCTAAGAAGCTTGGAGACCCAGGGATTCCAACTATCCCTTGCTCTATTAAGAACAGTTATGTTAGAACTGCTTTGTGTGATTTGGGTGCTGGATTTAGTGTTATGCCTTTCTCTCTCTATAAGAGACTTCAACTTGAAAAATTAATATCAACTGATATATCTTTGCAAATGGCTGATAAATCTACCACTATTCCTGTTGGTATATGTGAGGATGTACCTGTTCAAGTGTCTCATAATTGCTTGATATTAACTGATTTTGTTGTGCTTGAAATGCCTAAAGATGATAATATGTCTATTATTCTTGGGAGACCTTTTCTTAATACTACAGGAGCTGTTATCAATTGTAATCAAGGAAAGGTGACTTTCAATGTTAATGACAAGGAACTTACTATCTATTTCCCCAAGAAGATTGAAAGGACTTATGGTTTGAATTCAATTGAACATGTTGAGGGCATTCAAGTTGGAGAAATATATTGTCCCATACCAAGAGAAAAATTTGAAACTATTATGATTGGGACCATTCCTATCAAGGTTGAGGTAACATAATCATTAGTGGAATAATTTTTTTTGTCTCATATGGAATTGTTTTGGTAGCAAGACCTGATCAACCTTGTTAACAAAAGGATTTCATTGAACAAAACAATATTTACACTATGATTATCTTCATTAACTTCTAGCCTATGCATTTTAGTTTTTTCTTTCGTTTAGCTTTCTTTTTGTTTTTAGTTGCTTGCATGTTAGAGTGTATGAGATCTTCTGTAGTTCTAGCTTTGTTTTGTCCTTGCATCATTTCTAAAAAATTCTGTCTGTCAGAAAATCATTCTTCTATGCCTGAAAATGCCCAAAAATAAAGTGTCTCGAAAAATTCTAGAAAATTCATATTAAATTTTTACATGAAAAAGGGGCAGAGGAGTACCTGGGAGGTACCGAGGGACCCACCAGGCAGGCACACCACCTGGTGGCGCGGCCTGCCCTGGGTGGCGCCATGCCCTGGTGTGGGCCACCCCTGCCCTCCCACTAACTCTCTTACCTGCCACTTTCTTCTCTCTCCCGAGTAAGCTCCAGTTCATTGCTCAAAATCGCGTTCTTGCTGTGCTTTCTCTCGATTTTTTCGATCTCCTTTCTCAGCCCATCTTTCTTGCTAAAATTTGGAGCATGTGTTCCCTGGTATGTGACTCCTCCCCTTGTCCAAGTAGATTTGTGTTTAGTGGATTATATATTGAGTATTTTGCTACTGTAGGTGACAGGTTATGAGAGCTTGTAAGCTTGTTTGATGGTTAGAGATATAGTTTTGATGCATGTTTAGGCCTCTTACAAGTCCCTATGAGTATAATCCTTCATTATATTTACTTTGCAATCACTTGTTTAATAGGTGTTTAAATTTCAGAATACCAAGCATGAACAACCATACCTTTGGAGAGATATTTGAGAGTGATGCACCTAGGAGGTCGAGGCCCTCAAGATCAGCCTCTCAGTTTAGGCCATCATACAACGAAGACCTCATTGCAACTCGTATTGGTAGTGAAAGGGATGATGGGGATGCTCACCCATCCACTTTTCCTTGTTTTACTTTCTTACAAGCTGCATGTATTCTTGATGATTTATTGCTACTGATTGAGAGGGTTGGTTTGACCTCATATATGCAAGATGAGAGTGAGCAATATGCTATGCTCACCAAAACTTTTGTTGATAGCTTCACGTTTACTAACACATCCTATCAGTCGACTATCTCTTTCAAAATTTATAATCTGCCCTTCACCATGCCTTTGGAGAGATTTTGCAGTATTGTAGGTGTGCGCATGACAGGGACCGTGAAGAAAATTCAAGGGCGACCCGCTGATTTGTTGGAGCTTTACCGAGGGGTGACCAATGATGATGACCGCATGGCGCAACGCGGAAAGATAAGAAATATCCAACTACCCGCTCTCAGATACATTGCATATTATCTTGCTACTAGTGTATTGGGTAGGGAGAACACAAGTAATATCTCCAACTATCATTTAGCCTTCCTTGCTGCTGCGCTCAACAATGATACTCGGTACAACCTTGGCTCGCTTATTGCTCGCCGCCTAGCTGCTAGGGGGCCTATCTATGGGGGCATCATTGCCTCGCATATAGTCAATGCATTAGGTCTTTTAGTGGACCCCAATGATGCTATACTGGCACCATAGAGGCTTGACCTTGTTGCTATGAAAACTCATCACTTTGTCACTACTACTTCTGATTTGGACAGTCTAGTATATAGGATGCTTTTCACTGACGGGGACGAAAGGGAGATCCTTTTGCCACAACCTTCTTTGTTTAGTGTTCACAGGAGACCATGGTCGCACTCCAAGGAGTAGGTGGACGAGCAGCTTTGCTTGCTGGGTTTCCACGAGCAGCACCAGGAGGATGTGCCCTCCTATGATTACTCCGTGCATTACGGAGGGACGTACTCGAGCTCGCACCAGGACGAGGGGACCTCTTCGTCGTACCAGGGTGACACTTCATCCTAACCAGCTTGGGATTGATACCCACTTAGGCCAAAAGCCTAAGCTTGGGAAGAGGTACGCCGACACCGCACTCATCTCCATATCATGTTGCGTCAGTACTTTGTATATTCATGTTTTGTTCTCTTTTTATTTTTCGTTTTTATTTGCTTTTGCTTTCTAAAACACAAAAAGACCAAAAATATTTCTGTTGTTTCTCTTTGGTTTGCTTCTTCTCTTTGCCTTGCTTTGTTTTTCCCTTTTTGCTTTGTTTGAACTTTTTGAAAAAAACCGAAAAAGATTTTGCTTTGCTTGTTTTTCCTGTTGGTTCTTGTTTTAAAAATCGAAAACAACAAAAATATTTGTCGTTCTTCTTTGGCTTTGTGAGTTTGCTACAGGGTTCGGCAATCCTAAGTGGAATATTGGTTTCATATTATTATTCAAGCCACACAAGTGAAGAGCAATAATGAGGATTAATGACAACTTGAGGCGTGGTAAGAGGTTGGTAACGAACTCTATCTGTTTTCATTTTTGTACATATACTCATCACTGTGGGCATGCTTAGTCTGTTCATGTAGGGTGTATGTTATCTTTGGATGCTTAGCAGTTCTTGCTTTCTTATGATTAGCTCCAGCTCGCTAATAGTTTGTAGCATGTCTTATGAATGTTTGCTTGCATTATTCTATTCATAACTTGGTATGACACGGTGGTATCCTCCTCTGAATGTTTCATTTGAATTGACTTGGCACATTCTCACGCATGCACATGACTGTAATAATCAGTTAAGCCTTGATGGATTATTTTGCCTTGAGGATCTTGAATCACTTTCATGCCATGATTAGTCATGTTTTGTTGCAAGTATGATTATGACAGCTATTGCTCTCTCGTTTGTCGCTCCCTTACTATTGCTAGCCTTCACTCACACTGAGTATGTTTTACTCATGTTTCCAACTCCCTAAAACCAAAAATTGCCAAAGTGTCCACCATACCTACCTATTAGCATCATTTGCTACTCACGTGCATATTCAATATGCTTTGTTTTCTTCCGAATAAAATGTTTGCTTGTTATGAGAAAGTTAGTTAGTAAAGCTCTCACGAAGTTGATGGCACACTTTATTTTCTTGCACTTAATAAACCTGAACCATTGCGTCCTTCTTTGTTGCGTATATGCTTGCGCTTTTTAAGTTGAAGTTAGCAGAACCATGTTTCATGGGGAACGTTTTCAACATTTCGATGGTACTTAGTTCCTCGTTGATATCATGTTCTTTTACTTATGGGTCCCGGCGGTGTGAAATAAAAGTGGAACTTGTAAGATCATGGAGTTTGTATGTATGTTAGAGAAATGCCTGGGTCGCTAGCCTAAGCCATGCCTAATCATGGTGGAAACTTGCAGCATACCGTAATGAGCATTCTATGAAGCATCCTCAATAAAAATCTATGCACATAGTAAATAAAAAGATCGTTGAGATGCTCATTGTGTGCTTGCCTTGTTATTTTGATTATGGGACAGCTCCCGTGTCATGTGCAAGGGGTACCTCGTTGGCGGTTCTCTATGATACATATATACTTACAATGACAATAGCTTACTTGTGACTGAAGTTGAGTAGCATGAGGATCGGTCTTCGTAAGTAAGGGGCATGAGGCTTCGATTTATAACTTGTCAAACATATCCTCTTAGTTGTGTCACTTTAACCTTAACCATTTAAAGATGCTTATGATAGCGGCAATGAGAGCTCAAAGCTAACGAGTACCATACTTTCAGCATTTGGAAGCCTTTCAAATTATCCAAAGCCTTTTCTTTTACTTGTGGAGTCTCCACACATTCTCCGAGCACTTTCTTGAGAGCATAGTTGCCATTCTTTGTACTTGTCTCATTACTTGACTATTTGTGTTATGATTTTGATCGTCGTATCTTTGATATCTTTACTTCTAGTCATCACTTGAACTTCAGAGGTGCCTTGGCATGCATAATCAAAGGCAAGCGAGATACCACTCTATCATACCTTTGATGAGGACATTCATACTATTCCACTATCTCCTACTCCTATTCACAATGAAGATGTTGCTGCAAAGAACAAGTCCAATGAAATCAGGATTGGACCCATTACAAGAGCTCGTGCAAAGCTGATTGAGCAACAGGTGAATTCACTCTTAATTGAACCTGATGTTTTACTTAATGAGAACTTTATATTACCTAAGTCTATGCATCTTTGTATGATCAGGTTTATTGATAACACAAGCATTGCACGAGGAGGAGGAGAGTTGCAGCAAGAAGGACAAGCGCTGATTTCCAATATCAACAAGTGCGCAAGGGAGGAGCAGGAGGCATGCGCACTAGGAGGCAATGAGGAAATCACGTATGAGCAAGAGAGAGAGATGGCGCACCAAGAATTACATATTTAAGGTGTTCCATGACGCTTGGACTGCGTGCCAATAAGGCCGACCCCATATATGGGTCGGTATGTATCAGTTTGAGTCGAACCGAGTCAGTTTGGGCCAAGTTATGGCTGTTTTTAGGCCCGTTTAGAGGGGAAGACGCCCCAGCCCTCATATAAACCTCCGTAGCCGTCACAAGTTAGGGTTTAGACCACGATAAAATATTTTGGAGTTGTTTCTTTTATAGAACCCCTGGAATTACCCTGTGTTCGAATCTACCAACTATAATTGAGTGTGGTCTATTGTTCTATTGGGAATTAGTAGATTGCATACTACCGTTCGTGGTCACGGCTGCGTGCGCAAGAGTGTCCTACAAGGTTCGAGATCTGTTGCACTGGCATCAGGGATCGAGCGGGAGAGATCATAGCTACGCACTAGTTATCTATCATCCACCATCATCATCGCCATCCGCTTACTGAGAAGATCGGGCCACCCCATATCATCTTGGTATTAGATTTCCAGTGTTGCCTCGGAAGCATCCACAAATCCATTCATAGATTAGTTGTTTTTGTCCTATACAGAAAAAGCCACACAAAAATATTAGGGTTCATAGTTCATTGCCATAGCCTAGATAACACTATTCTTGAGTTCTAGTTGCTGATCGTAATCCTTTTGTTTAGCCTTTCTTCTAAATCTGAGTCGTAGTGTTTTGTCTAGTTTTCATCTGTTTTTGATCCATTGTCGGAGTCCCTAGACTATTTCTAGACTGTTCGTCGTGTTCTTGAGTCTTAGATCTAGTAGATCTGTTTTCTTTTAGTCTCAGGTTGTAGATCAGTTTGAAATAAGGAGAAAAAAAGCAAATCAATCGGATCTGTAGCTGTACGTGAGCTTGCTTCACGTTGAAGTAAAAAAAATCGCCTGCCTCGCTTTAGCACAGACGAGTCTCAGCCCTTGCGTGAGCTACCTCACGTAAAAAAAATCCGAAAAAACGGCCCTCGCTGCACCACAAACCAGTCTGTGCTAGTACGAGAAAAAAAATTTCTGCCGCCATCCTGTCGCGGCAGGATGTTAGGCCGTTTTTCTGCCGTGGCAGAGACCAATTCACAGGTCAAATTTTTTTCTTTTTTTTGTTTATTTTTTTACTGAGTCCACATAGTGTACCTATCCTTGTGAGTCTTAGTAAGCCTTTCTTTGTGTCTAAAACTATCCTACGAGACTAGCGTGCTTAGTGCTCTGCGGGTTGCTCAGTTTAGCAATCTTGTGCCCGTTTCGTTGAGACATTGCTAGCGTCTCTCCTTGTGCATTGCAACACAAGCGTTCCTCCAACATACCTCACTTTATTGAGCTGATTTTCATAGTTGCAATTAGCCCATTTATCTCTACCGTGTGTGTTTCCGTGGGTCTTTGTCATACGATCAGCACTAGGACTTGTTTGCGGTGTAGTTAGGATACCATACCTACAGCTCCACCATAAATACCCAGTGTGCCCTGTGATCGTTCTCTATACCTTTGATATTCACCTCATCACATCAGTGCATCAGTTTTTGATTTCATTTGGTACAGCATCTCTATTCACTTTGGCACGGTAAGATCTCCTTTCTTATTAGTTGTGAGTGAGGTGTGAGAGTTCCACCATACAGATTTTGATTTTTGCACTAACATACTAATCATGTCTTCTAGTGATGATGATGTTGTGATGCAGAAAAAGAAGGATGAGGAGCTTGTTAATTGGCGTGAATATGAGGCTTTGAAGTCCCACTTGACACGTGTGTTTACTAACACGACAGATGCCATTGACAAGAATCTCCAGGATATGAATATGAGATTGGATCAACATGTTGGAACAGTTGATACTATTCAAACGCAAGTGGCTACGCTCAATGTTAATGTCACAACTTTGCAGTGTTCCATTGAGGGTTTAGCGGACGCTTTACGTAGAAGGGAAGATCCTCAACATGATGATGCCTCTGATGATTTCGATTAGGGTAGCGTTGTGGATGCTGCTCCACATGTTGGCAGGGGACGTGCTATTCCCCCTGCCCATGCACCTGCTCATGGCCATTGGTTTGCCCCTCTTGGGCATGCTCAAAGTGTTCACAACCAAGCTGTTGATGATGGTTTGGGCAAGCCAAAGTTTTCGATCCCCAAGTTTGATGGTTCCATTGATCCTAAAGATTACCTCACATGGGAGTTAAAGATTGAGAAACTCTGGCGCTTATTTGACTATCCAGAAGACAAGAAGGTCAAGCTTGCAGCATCTAAATTTGATGGTTATGCTTTGCGTTGGTGGGATGCTCTTGTGCAACATCGGAGGGAGGATAATGAACTTCCTGTGATGGATTGGCGCGAGATGAAGCAAATCATGAAGGCTCATTTCGTTCCAACCAACTACTTGCGATCAGTTTTTGATAAATTTATGCAATTGAAGTAGTGCACAACGACAGTAGCTAAGTACTACATGGAGATGGAGCTGCTTATGCAGCACGCTCGAGTTCGCGAGTCCATTGAGATGACCATGTGGAGATTCCTAAACAATCTGAAGTTACCAATCAAGAGCATAGTGCGTCATCACAAGTATGAGACCATGAATGAGCTATTGCACCATGCTAGAGAGGTCGAATCCCAGTTGGCTGAAGAGGCGAAGTCCCGCGCTTGTTTTCCATCCTCCAGCAGATTTTCGGCCAGATCTATTCCTCCTACAGTCACGCCACCGGCTTCTGTTTCGTTTACACCATCGGCCAAACCAACAAGTACACCTTCGTTTGGTTCTAATGCTCGGAAACCCGCTGCTCCTGCTGCTAGCTCGGGTTCCAACATGTCTACTGCACGTACTCGTGATGTGGTGTGCCATACTTGTGGAGGTAGAGGTCACTACAAGAAGGATTGTCCAAACAGCAAGGTTATGTTTGTTAATGAACAAGGTGAAGTAGAAAGTGGAGATGAAGCTTCTGATGATGATATTGATGACGACGAGGTTGGTGCTGATGCATATGCTGAGTGTGCATCCACTATTGTCGTATCTTCACGTGTACTTAGTGTGCAACCGGTCGAGGAATCCCAACATTGCAACCCGTTCCAAACAAAAGCTCTAGTTGGACCAAACAAAGCTTGCAAGGTCATTATTGATGGAGGTAGCTGCAGAAATCTTGCAAGTAAGGAACTATGTGCCAAACTGAATTTGACATACTTACCTCGTCCCAAGCCATACTACATACAATGGTTGAGCAACAATGGTGAGATGAAGGTAAATCATATGGTACGAGTGAACTTTCAAATAGGGCCATACAAAGATTCTATTGATTTTGATGTGGTTCCTATGACTGTTTGTCACCTACTATTGGGTCGGCCTTGGCTCTATGATCGCCATGTGCAACACAATGACCGAGCCAATACATATCACTTGGAATTCAAAGGAAAGAAGATTACTATGCAGCCAATGACACCACAAGAAATTGTGAATGATTCTCGCCAGAAGATAGAGGTGAACTTGAAGGAAGATACTACCACTCGGCGAGATTGCGTGACAGCTATTCCTGATGTAATTGAGCCTAAATTGGGTGATATATCGAAAAGTGAGAGAGTGCCTGGTTTATTGATATTAGCCACTAAGGAAGATATGAGAGAATTTCGTGAGGATCCTACAAGTGGACTTGATTCCTAGTGCCACACTTCCCAACCATGCACCCTACAGGACTAATCCCGAAGAAACTAAGGAAATTCAGAAGCAAGTACAAGCGTTGCTCGATAAAGGGTACATTCGTGTTTCTCTTAGCCCTTGTGCTGTTCCTGTTATTTTAGTTCCTAAGAAAGATGGTACATGGCGCATGTGTGTTGACTGTAGAGCGATTAATAACATCACTATTCGATATCGTCATCCTATTCCACTCTTAGAGGATATGCTAGATGAATTGAGTGGTGCTGCCGTTTTCTCTAAAATTGACTTGCGTAGTGGTTATCATCAAATTACGATGAAAGAAGGGGATGAATGGAAAACTTCTTTCAAAACTAAATTCGGCTTGTATGAGTGGTTAGTCATGACGTTTGGTCTTACTAATGCACCTAGTACTTGTTGGAAATATGCCCTAGAGACAAATAGTAGTAAGGACTATTATCATATTTCATATAGTTTATGATTAAGTTTTATATCATGCTATAACTGTATTGAGTGGAAACATCAATACATGTGTGATATACAAACAACTAGAGGTTCCCAGTGAAACTCTAGTCACTGGTTCATTGGTCAACAAATGATCATGTTTCCCGATCATGTGGCATTTATGCCAGTTGGAAATGAGGTCATCTCATTCTGAGAATGAGATGATGAACCAATACCCAATCTAAACATTGTGATTCAATCATGTCACGAAGTTCAAGTTACAATGATTAGAAATGGATCCTCGTAGACTATTCCTTAGACCGTGAGGCTATATCAATCACTGTCTCCCGAGAGTGCTTAGATAGCATCAAACGCCATCTGGTAAAACGGTGGTTATAAAGGTGTGTTCAGGTATTCATAGGAAACCGTAGAGGCAATATATGTCAAGAGTGGGATTTGTCCGTCCATGTGACGGGAAGATACTCAAGGGCCCACTCGGAGAGGTTATATCCAATAGCTGCGTAGCATGTGATTAGATCACGGGGATATCACTTGTCGGAACGAGTCAAATAGCATTGTCCAGTAACGAGATTGAACCCGACATGGAGATGTCATTGATCAGGTCTCGGGCAATGCAAGTATCGAATGACAAAGGGAATAAGACACGACTGCCCCGGTTCAAACTACGAAAGATCTTCGTGGAACGCATAGGGGTCCCTCTATTGATCATTGGTGCGGGAGTTTCCCGACCATGTCTGGAGTGTTCGCAAACCATAGGGTATCACACTTAAGGGTGTTATGATGCTTAGAGAGTATTTATAGGATCGGTAGAATCACCGAAGAAAAGAAGGGAGAAAACCAGAAGGGTTTCGGTAAGTCCGGAGGATGTCCGGAGTGGAGGTGGAAGGTGTTCCATGGCCACGGAGATTATATAATGAGTGAATGAATGTTAAATATTGATTTAAACATTTATTCATAATTATTTAATAAAGAGAAAATCAATTAAAAGGTCAAAAAGGCTTAATGGGCCAATTCCGGAGAGAGAGGGCCCACTAGGGGAAAGGAGAGAGGGAGAAGGGACCAAGGGGCAGGCTGGCTGGGCCTTGCCCCCCCATGGGGCCCACTAGGGGCTGGCCGGTGGCCACCCCACTGTACCATCCCAATTGTATAACAATTGTAATGCTACTCGTCCTAGTAAGATATTGGCTACTTTATACAGATTATTGTTGCATCATAATTATATCTTGCTCATGTCATCATGCCACATTGCATTTGAGCATCATATAAAACCCTTTTTCTTTTGGTTTTTCTCTCATATGCATTATTAATTGTATTTGCCTCTTGATATTGTATTTGGCTATTGATATATTGTTCAATGCCCAAGTTGAGTTGGGGGCATATCTTTTATCTCATTTCCACCACCTTTCTCTTCCATCACTTTATAATTCCACCATCCTACTAGATCATGAGCTTGTTTGTCTTTACTTTGGTTTTCTCTAGCTCATGTGCAATAGGGTGGATCTAGTTCATTAAATTTATTTGCTTGTCTTTGTTCCACTTCTTGGAAATGCACAAGATTAATGCCATCATATTATTATTGTTTTCACATAATAAATCATGTCATTAATATTTTGCATGGGCCATGCAAGATTCTCCACCACCTTCTCCCTCCATTAGTTTTTCTTTGGTTTTGGTGGATCCTATCTAGGAAAAACCATCTCCACCTCTCCTTAGTCACACCATACCATCTTATTTTATTATTATTTTCTCCATGCATGAACCATATGAGGCTTAGCCCATAATTCTTTTCTTTTCCTTTTTCTTGGACTTTCTTTCACCTCCACCTCATGTCAATTCTAGCACTCACCATGTTCCACTTGAGATGATCTTACCACATTCTTTTATCTTATTTTTCTTTATCTACATATAAGATCACATGAGCCTTTTTCCACCTAATTCTCTTCTTCTTCTTTCTTTCTAGTTTCTTCTCTACATTAGCTCATGCAAGATCAAGCCCATGTGTCTTCTTGTTTTGGCCTCATAAACAAAAATTAAAATCTAAATATCTAATTAAAACCTAACATAGCTAAGTCTATCTCCCTCTCTAAATCTACTAAACCCTAACTCCTTCTCTCTCTACACCCTTCCTTTCTAACATGGGTACCACCTAGCCACCCTCTCTCTACCTGACCACCACCCCAGCCTCTCCTCTCTCTAACCTAGCTAAGCCTAAGCCTAACCCTAACCATAGCCATGCCCTAGCTAAACCGAGCTCACCCGAGCCCCTTCTCTCCTTCTCTCTCTGCCGTGCGGGCCTAGCCGCACCACCATCGCCTACCCCACCTGCAGCCTCCCTGCCGCGCCGTCCAGCTCCAGGACAAGCCCCAGCCTGGCCGAGCACGTGCTCGAGGGAGAAAGGGCAAAGCCCTAGCCCCTTATCCCTGCCGTGCCCCGCCCTCTTTTCCTCCCTCTCTCTCCCACTTTTTCTTCCTCTCCATGCCTCTCTGGCCTCCCTGGATCTGGCCGAGACGCCCTCCTCCTTCGCCTTCTTCCTCCCCAACGTCCACCACCTGCCGCCGTTCGCCGCCAGGTACCACCCCACCCCGACGAACCAGCCGTGCAGCACGACTGTGAAGTGGCGGAGAAGACCGAGCACGCCCCCCTGCGACGCCCCGTGCACGCAAACATGGACGAGAAGCTCCACCGCGTCGCCATTACCTCGCTGTCCCCAAAACCCTAGCCCGCCGGTGCGTCTGCATCCTCGCCGTTCCGCCGCCCCTCGCGCCGATCCAACGCCACCAGGCAACTCGCGGTGAGCATCTCCCTCTCCCTGACAACCTCCGCCTAACTGTACCGCTATAGCCTCGCCGTGCGTTTCGTCGAGCAGCCTCCGTGCGCCAGAGCTCGCCGGCGTCTGCAGCTTCCCCGCACCGTGCCAGCCCTATCTAGCACGCGCCCTCCTCCCAGTCAGCTCCCCTAGCACTACCGCACCGACTCGCACCCCCAGCGCGCACGCTCACGTCCCCGGATCGAATCCCTGCCCCGTGCCGCGCGCCAGTTTTGCGTCAGACGCGAGGAGAAGAGAAACAGTAGCCGCCCGTGTCGATTTGCAAAAAGCCCCTCCCTTTTTTATTTTCCTCAACCCGCGCTCCAAACGGCCCCACCTGTCCGTCGCCTGGCCATCTTGCAGAGACCCCCTCCTGTTTTCTCGGCCGCAACCCACGGTCCAGCTGGTGCCCCACCAGTCAACCGCTGGGGCCTTTCCCACTGGCGCGTGGCCCCTTCCGACGCTGGCCCGCCTGTCAGCCACTCTGGGCTAGCCCAGCCCCGCGTCACAAAAGTGTTTTGCGCGTGCGTGGCCCCAGTCAACGCTGGCCCCACTTGTCTGTGACTGTGGGTAGTTTGCCTGCGGTGTAAAAAGTAATTCCCTGATTCTGTTTTTATTCAAATCTTTTTCAAAATAATTTAAATTCAAATTCTTTTCAGATTCAAATAATTTTTAAAATACAAATCCAAATAATACAAATAATATATGTTTTGGAATCATAAAAATGTGAGAAATCCAAATATGCTCTTCAAAATATATTTTGAACACTTTAATTTTCGAGATGATTAAAATTACAATAAAAATGCCCTTTTCCTTATTTAATTAATAACTTTTGTTTTATAACTCCAAATTTGACAAATAATATGTCTAAATCGATCAGCGCGACGAGCCCGTTCTATTTATGCAATCCTTGTTCTGAATTGAAGCATGCATCATGTTGTCATTTAAAATCTGAACCGTTTATGACAATAAAACTTGGGCAAATAAATGATAAAGTGCTTTATTTCTTGTATCCACACCTCACTTTTGCCATGCTACTTAAATGCCATGTAAATTGTGCATCATGCATCATGGCATTCTTGTTTGCTTGTCGCATTTTAATTCATATGCTGTGCACTTTATTTATGTTGGCCCTTGTTTGTTTGGTTCTTCTTCGAATAGACGCCCCGCCGGAGAACTACCAGGATTCACAGGAGTATTACCCAGATCCATCTCTCGCTTCAACTGAACTGCCAGGCAAGCACTACCACATGCTCGCATACATACAGTACCTATTGCCTCTATCTTATTCTTGCATCATTGAGTCGTGATTGCATTAAATTGAATCCCAAGTACTGCATAGCCTTCACTTTTAAACCACACCAAGCCTGTTCCGGTCCCATGAGCCATTACTACAGGAGTTGTTTGAGCCATGCGAGTCGTAGAACAGCATGAGTAGGGTATGTGAGTGTCTGATGGATAATGAGCTACCTAAACAACATAATCTGAGTAGTAATGGGATAACTAATGAAAGAGTCACCGGTGAGCAATATCTGCTATTTGGTTTTTCATGCTCACTTGTGTCCCGTAGGACCCCGAGTACTTGATTCCTGTTCCTTGTTTATTCGCACTATCCACATCCGGGAGGCCTTATGGACCCCCCTGAGTCAGAGCTTGATTCATTCTTATTTCTTGGGGCCACAATTAGTTTCGGGCTTTATTACTATCCTGTACTTATGCGATGTTACTGCGTTATTTAAGATTCTGCGTGGAGCACCTGTACTGTTTTGGATCGTGGAATGGTTTCGCGGTATCGACAAGCCCAGTCACATTTTCGGGTTCCCAGTCGTTTACAGCCATTGACACAAACCTTGGGTCCATCTCGGAGCCGGCCAACTTCGTTGCGGGTAGCTTAATGGGGTGGCCCCCTGAAATATTTCTGAATCCTGTGATTGCTTTGTCGTGAATGCCTCGTTGGGTTTTGATTTGGTTTTTCCGAGGTTGATCGAGTGTGTGTTGCTATTTGTGCACCCCTGCAGGGTAAATCTTTCTGAAAGCCGTGTCCGCGGTTATGGAAGACTTGGAGCACAGTTTCTCGATCATAGACAAGTATAACTAAAGTACCACTTTTAAATTGACTAAGTACTTGACTAGTAAATAGTGCAATACTCATGGAATGGTTAATAAAACTGCCAACGGATGATGGGGGTTGTTCGTCCGCTTCCTCGTTGGTAAGCGAGGAGGAGGATGGATCTGTTAATTATACTGTATAACTGTTGTTCTTAATTCACGGACTTTCGTCTATCATTGGTTAGACGGAAGGTTAGCGAGTATCTGTAGTATTGTTAGGTATTATCTTTTGCTGCAATTGCGTCACCCCAGGTTGTGTCCCCTTTAGTGGCATAAAGACTTGCTGAGTACCCCTAGGGTCTCACACGATAAATTGTTTGATTCAGATGAACAGGTGTACCCGCAAGATGGATACTAGGTGGAAGAGACAGATGATGTTGGCAACGATCATTCGGTGTAGAGATTCCGGGAACGGGGATCCGTGTGATCTGTGGGCGGGATGTGTTTATTTATGGGGCATCTTATGCCAATTTGCTTCTTATCCGTACCCGGATCTTGTTTTCCGCTTCCGCCTGATACTCTGATGTGTGATGTATGAGGTGCTATCCTAAATTATTATATCTATCTAGGATGTTTGGATCTTGCCGTATGGCGTTGCACTATTTCTATTTCTTTTAGATGGAATGGCTCTGATGTACTGTTGTATGTGGCTTGCATACATACTCACTTGTGTATGTAGTTGATCCCTTCGCCTGCCGATTACGCCGCTCATTCTTGTCTCGTTGTCTGAAAGTGGTTAGGACGGCCGAAAGGTCTACCGTGAGTGGCCCTGGGCCCAACCGTACTATTTTAACCACTTTCGTTCATCCAGGCATTAAGTAAGAGCGTAATTCACCGAGGTAGTTACAATTGGTATCAGAGCCATCCCGCCCTTCAGGGTCTCAGCCAAAATGGTCGTTGTCAGTCTAGCAAATATTTTGGTAGTTATGTATACTAGGGAAAAACAAACGTGAGAGTAGGACTGCTTCTATTTTTCTTCTTACCCACCCACCCCCCTTTTTCTGGTAAGGAAGCGTAACGTTTTCAATCATCTTCTAAAATTCAAACTAGGATTCACGTGTTCTGGGTCCGTAGTACCATAGGTTGTGTGTGTGTTTGTGTGTGTGTGTGTGAATTCCTTGTCTATCTGTTGCATCCAAATGTTATCACTATCTGCCTTTTGGTTATCAACTGTTCGTACATTCCCTACCGACAGTCCTTTGTAAACCGACGCGATCTATTCTGATTCGTTGTACACCGATGCGATCTATCTTACTCTTTGTTATCCGATGTTATCTTGTTGGGGTGTTGTTTCCGTAGTTACCAATCTTTAGGTTCATCGAAGAAGAAGTTTTTGGGATATGTGTTTTACTGATTCATGTGCGGAGTAATGATTTGAGTGCGGGATGGAGTCGCGACCATACCACTACTTTTGTCATTTGCTTTTGTATATTGAACTATTAGAGTTACTAATCTTGATTCGTTAAGTGGTTTTGCGCATATAGTGGTATTTTAATGCCGAAATTTGCGGAAAATTTTTCTTTGTTAGTTTGTATACCACACTCCTTGTTCAGTCGTGTGTGTTATGCTTAATATCTTCTAGTTGCCTTGAACTTTGTTGATATTTTAATATCACCTCAGTGAATTGCATTCCTTAATCTTGATTAATTCCATTTTGGTACTATTTTGGATTATAATCATTCTCCATTATAGTACTGACTTGTGTTTTATATCAATCATAGGATGGCACCACCACGCCATTCTAAGGAGGATATACCACCTGAACTTGGGGCCGCTTTGGCAAGTATTGCAAATTCTTTGGGCACTATGCAGCAGAACCAGCAGCGCTTCGAGGAAAGCGTGAGGAGTAATGAGTTTGCTATGCTACCTCCACCTCCCAAGCGAGGAGACATCAAGAGTTTTCTCAAGTTCAACCCACGCCAATTTGAGGTGTCTGATCAGCCACTTGATGCGGATGATTGGCTTCGTGAAGTGTCAAGGTTGCTGATGACTGCGGATGTTCCCGAGCAAGAATGGGTCAAATGTGCCACTCACCTTATGAAGGGAGATGCAGCTCTCTGGTGGGAAAATTACCTCAAGGCAGATCTTTCTGGTTTTCAGCTTACTTGGGAGCGGTTCACTACTGCTTTCAAAGAGCAATATCTGTCAGAAATTGTCATGGAAAGGATGAAGGAAGTGTTTATCAACCTCAAGCAGGGCACTGACAATGTCAACACCTACATCAGAAACTTCATGAACCTGTCTCGTTATGGTGGAGATGAGATCTCTGATGACAAGAAGAAGCAAAAGAGGTTTCGGCAAGGCCTCAATACTTCCATCAAATATGCAATCACTCATGCAAGGCCAGCATATTTCCTGGAACTTCAACACACAGCTCTACAGGAAGAAGCAAGTAGGCAAGTGTTTTAGGAGTCAAAGAAACACAGCCGTGATACAACAAGCTCTTCTGCTATGATAGCTCCTTCTAAGCGTCGTGTCTGGGCTCCTAACACCCCACTGTCGCTCCCTGCTCCACCAAGACCTTCAAGCTACGCACCAAGGCCACCAAACTCCTTCACTGCGGCTCCCAGGGGCTACAACCACAACTATCCTGGAGCGCCTAGCGGAGTCCCTGGCTACGTTGCTCCACGTCCACCTGGTGCTTGCTATACTTGTGGAAACACTGGGCATCAGCACTGGAATTGTCCAATGAACAACAAAGCTCTTCCACCACCACCTCCAAGACCTGCGGCAAGTGCTCCTATGATTCGTGCGCCTCCACCTTGGGCTCTCAACATCAACACTAAGCCGGGATCTGCGGTTGCTCGTGCCAACTGTGTCAACGTCGCTCAAGCTGAGCATGCACCTGGAGTTGTCATGGGTATGCTTCCTGTTAACTCAGTTCCTGCACGAGTTTTGTTTGATTCTGGTGCTTCACACTCTTTCGTTTCTCACAAATTTGCAAATGAGCATGAGCTTGTTATAGACCAGCTGGATCAAAAGTTAATGGTTCTTTCTCCCGGGGCAAGATTGTTATCTACTAAGATCAGCCATGGCAATCAAATTGAGATTGGTGGTTCTTCTTTTCCAGCTTCCTTAATTATTCTGGGCAATTCTGATATTGATGTTATCTTGGGCATGGATTGGTTGATAGCAAATGCAGCTGTGATTGATTGTGCTGAACGTTCGGTTTCTCTGAAAATTCCTGAAGGCCATATAGTCTATTCTCCAAGTCTGACTCCTGCAATTCAGCTTTATTCTTTGGCAGCTCTGAATGATGATGCTATGGAAGGTATTCAGAGTGTTCCTGTAGTTTGTGAGTTTCCAGATGTCTTTCCTGAAGAGTTGCCAGGTATGCCTCCGGATCGTGAGGTTGAGTTTGTCATTGAACTTGAACATGGTACCGCTCCTATTTCCAAGCGGCCTTATAAAATGGGTCCTGCTGAGTTGGCTGAACTTAAGCATCAGTTGGATGGACAAGAGAAGTTGGGTTTCATTCAGCACAGTACTTCTTCTTGGGGTAGTCCAACCATCTTTGTGAAGAAGCGAGACAAGACTGATAGACTTTGTGTTGACTATCGGGCACTCAATGCTAAAACCATCAAGAATAAATATCCCCTTCCGCGGATTAAATGATCTCTTCGATCAGCTAGCTGGAGCTGTGGTATTCTCTAAGCTTGATTTGAGAAGTGCTTATCATCAAATCAAGATTCGCAAGGAAGATGTTCCCAAACAGCTTTCACCACTCGCTATGGCCTCTATGAGTACACGGTCATGTCTTTCGGTCTCACCAATGCACCTGCCACCTTCTCGAGGCTTATGAACTCGGTTTTCATGGAGTATCTTGATAAGTTCGTTCTGGTCTATCTGGATGACATTCTAGTCTATTCTAAGTCAAAAGAAGAACATGAAGAACACCTTCGTTGTGTCCTAAACAAGCTTCGTGAGAACCGCCTGTATGCAAAGTTCTCCAAGTGTGAATTCTGGCTGCCTCAAGTCACCTACCTTGGTCACGTCATCTCTGCCAAGGGCATTGCCGTCAACCCAGAAACTATTAAGACAATTATGGACTGGCTTCCACCCATAAATGTCAAAGAAGTCCGAAGTTTCCTTGGTTTGGCCAGTTACAGTCGTCGATTCGTTCAAAACTTCTCAAAGATTGCGAAGCCTCTTACCGATCTCCTCAAGAAAGGCAAGAAATATCTTTGGACTCCTGCATGTCAAGCAAGCTTTGAAACACTCAAAAAGAAGCTCACTTCCACACCAGTCTTGGTTCCTCCAGATACATCAAAGCCTTTCCAGATTTTCTGTGATGCTTCATTGCAAGGATTGGGTGCGGTCCTGATGCAAGAAAAGCAAGTTGTTGCTTATGCATCTCATCAGTTGAAGAAGCATGAGATCAACTATCCTACACATGACCTCGAACTCGCAGCAGTTGCCTTTGCTTTGAAAGTATGGAGGCATTACTTGCTAGGCAACCGTTGTGAGATCTTTTCTGATCACAAGAGTCTGAAGTATATCTTCACACAGCCTGATCTCAACCTTCGTCAGAGGAGGTGGATTGAAACAATCAATGATTTTGATTTGACCATCAACTACACCCCGGGCAAAGCCAATGTCATGGCAGATGCTCTCAGCCGAAAAGCTTATGTCAACAACCTCATGGTGGAAGAACAACAGCCTCTCTTGTGCGAGGAATTCCGCAAGCTCAACCTTGAAATTGTGGATCAAGGTTATCTTCTGAACCTTCTAGCAACACCTCTCTTGGAAGAAAAGGTCCGTTCCATTCAGCTTGGGGATCCTTACACTAAAAAGATCATCTCCAACATTCAGCTTCCGAAGTATGAGTCTTTTCACGTAGATGACCAAGGCACTCTCTTCTTTCAACACCGGATGTTTGTTCCGAACTACCCGGGTTTAAGAGACCAAGTTCTCAAGGAGGTGCATGATTCTGTTCTTTCTATCCACCCTGGCAGCACTAAGATGTACATGGACTTAAAAACACAATATTGGTGGCCTGGTTTGAAATGATATTGTGCCAAGTATGTCTCAGAGTGTGATGTTTGTCGCAGAGTTAAAGCTGTTCATCAGAAACCTTCCGGTCTTCTACATCCATTGAAGCCTCCGGAATGGAAATGGGAGAAAGTAGAGATGGACTTCATCACTGGTTTTCCAAGGTCGCAGAAAGGTAACAATGCAATCTTTGTTGTCATTGACAGGCTTTCCAAAGTAGCTCACTTCTTTCCAGTCAAGGAAACAATTTCTGCAATTCAGTTGGCTGAGCTCTATATCAATAGAATTGTCTCTCTGTATGGAGTTTCTCTTGAGATCAGTTCAGACCGTGGAAGCATCTTCACTTCCAAGTTCTGGGGAAGTTTCCAAAATGCTTTGGGAACAAAACTAAACTTCAGCACAGCTTACCACCCTCAGTCGCAAGGACAAGTTGAAAGGATCAATCAGATTCTAGAAGATATGCTTCGTGCTTGCGTTATCTCTTTCGGCATGAAGTGGGAAGAATGTCTTCCTTATGCTGAATTCTCTTACAACAACAGTTTCCAGAAAAGTCTAAAGATGGCACCATTTGAGGCTCTCTATGGTCGCAAATGCAGAACTCTGATTGGTTGGTCGGGCGCAGGTGAAAGAATATTGTTTGGTCCCGACATTGTAACTCAAGCGGAGGAGAAAGTTCATATCATTCTTGAAAATCTGAAGATTGCTCAAAGTCGCCAGAAGAGCAATTATGACAGAAAGCACACGGACATGGCGTATGTCCCTGGTGATCTCGTTTATCTTCGTGTCACTCCCATGAGAGGCACGCATCGCTTTGGTATCAAAGGAAAGCTGGCTCCTAGATACATCGGTCCTTTCAAAATTCGTGGAAGAAGAGGAGAAGTTGCTTATGCTCTTGAGCTTCCTGAACAACTCAAAGTCCACGATGTTTTTCACATCTCTCAACTCAAGAAGTGCTTCAAGGATCCCGGCAGGACCGTGGACCATGAACTCATCAATCTCCAAGAAGATCTGTCTTATCAAGAACACCCCACAAAAATTCTTGAAGTCGCAGAAAGAAGGACTCGCAACAAGTCCATCAAGTTCTGCAAGGTGCAGTGGTCGCACCATTCCGTTGATGAAGCCACCGGGGAACGTGAAGATGAGCTCTGTGCCAAGTATCCTACCCTCTTTGAGTCTTCTTCTTCATAGAATCTCGGGGCGAGATTCCTGTTTAGTGGGGGAGAGTTGTAGCATCCCAATTGTCTAACAATTGTAATGCTACTCGTCCTAGTAAGATATTGGCTACTTTATACAGATTATTGTTGCATCATAATTATATCTTGCTCATGTCATCATGCCACATTGCATTTGAGCATCATATAAAACCCTTTTTCTTTTGGTTTTTCTCTCATATGCATTATTAATTGTATTTGCCTCTTGATATTGTATTTGGCTATTGATATATTGTTCAATGCCCAAGTTGAGTTGGGGGCATATCTTTTATCTCATTTCCACCACCTTTCTCTTCCATCACTTTATAATTCCACCATCCTACTAGATCATGAGCTTGTTTGTCTTTACTTTGGTTTTCTCTAGCTCATGTGCAATAGGGTGGATCTAGTTCATTAAATTTCTTTGCTTGGCTTTGTTCCACTTCTTGGAAATGCACAAGATTAATGCCATCATATTATTATTGTTTTCACATAATAAATCATGTCATTAATATTTTGCATGGGCCATGCAAGCTTCTCCACCACCTTTTCCCTCCATTAGTTTTTCTTTGGTTTTGGTGGATCCTATCTAGGAAAAACCATCTCCACCTCTCCTTAGTCACACCATACCATCTTATTTTATTATTATTTTCTCCATGCATGAACCATATGAGGCTTAGCCCATAATTCTTTTCTTTTCCTTTTTCTTGGACTTTCTTTCACCTCCACCTCATGTCAATTCTAGCACTCACCATGTTCCACTTGAGATGATCTTACCACATTCTTTTATCTTATTTTTCTTTATCTACATATAAGATCACATGAGCCTTTTTCCACCTAATTCTATTCTTCTTCTTTCTTTCTAGTTTCTTCTCAACATTAGCTCATGCAAGATCAAGCCCATGTGTCTTCTTGTTTTGGCCTCATAAACAAAAATTAAAATCTAAATATCTAATTAAAACCTAACCTAGCTAAGTCTATCTCCCTCTCTAAATCTACTAAACCCTAACTCCTTCTCTCTCTACACCCTTCCTCTCTAACATGGGTACCACCTGGCCACCCTCTCTTTACCTGACCACCACCCCAGCTTCTCCTCTCTCTAACCTAGCTAAGCCTAACCCTAACCATAGCCATGCCCTAGCTAAACCGAGCTCACCCGAGCCCCTTCTCTCCTTCTCTCTCTGCCGTGCGGGCCTAGCCGCACCACCATCGCCTACCCCACCTGCAGCCTCCCAGCCGCGCCGTCCGGCTCTAGGACAAGCCCCAGCCTGGCCGAGCACGTGCTCGAGGGAGAAAGGGCAAAGCCCTAGCCCCTTATCCCTGCCGTGATCCGCCCTCTTTTCCTCCCTCTCTCTCCCACTTTTTCTTCCTCTCCACGCCTCTCTGGCCTCCCTGGATCTGGCCGAGACGCCCTCCTCCTTCGCCTTCTTCCTTCCCAACGTCCACCACCTGCCGCCGTTCGCCGCCAGGTACCACCCCGCCCCGACGAACCAGCCGTGCAGCGCGACCGTGAAGTGGGGGAGAAGACCGAGCATGGCCCCCTGCGACGCCCCGTGCACGCAGACGTGGACGAGAAGCTCCACCGCGTCGCCAGTACCTCGCCGTCCCCGAAACCCTAGCCCGCCGGTGCGTCTGCATCCTCGCCGTTCCGCCGCCCCTCGCGCCGATCCAACGCCACCAGGCAACTCGCGGTGAGCATCTCCCTCTCCCTGACAACCTCCGCCTAACCGTACCGCTATAGCCTCGCCGTGCGTTTCGTCGAGCAGCCTCCGTGCGCCAGAGCTCGCCGGCGTCTGCAGCTTCCCCGTGCCGCGCCAGCCCTATCTAGCCCGCGCCCTCCTCCCAGTCAGCTCCCCTAGCACTACCGCACTGGCTCGCACCCCCAGCGCGCACGCTCACGTCCCCGGATCGAATCCCCGCCCCGCGCCGCGCGCCAGTTTTGTGTCAGACGCGAGGAGAAGAGAAACAGTAGCCGCCCGTGTCGATTTGCAAAAAGCCCCTCCCTTTTTTATTTTCCTCAACCCGCGCTCCAAACGGCCCCACCTATCCGTCGCCTGGCCATCTTGCAGAGACCCCCTCCTGTTTTCTCGGCCGCAACCCGCGGTCCAGCTGGTGCCCCACCAGTCAGCCGCTGGGGCCTTTCCCACTGGCGCGTGGCCCCTTCCGCCGCTGGCCCGTCTGTCAGCCGCTGTGGGCTAGCCCAGCCCCGCGTCACAAAAGTGTTTTGCGCGCGCGTGGCCCCAGTCAGCGGCCGCCCCACTTGTCTGTGACTGTGGGTAGTTTGCCCGCGGTGTAAAAAGTAATTCCCTGAGTCTGTTTTTATTCAAATCTTTTTCAAATTAATTTAAATTCAAATTCTTTTCAGATTCAAATAATTTTTAAAATACAAATCCAAATAATATATGTTTTGGAATCAGAAAAATGTGAGGAATCCAAATATGCTCTTCAAAATATATTTTGAACACTTTAATTTTCGAGATGATTAAAATTACAATAAAAATGCCCTTTTCCTTATTTAATTAATAACTTTTGTTTTATAACTCCAAATTTGACAAATAATATGTCTAAATCGATCAGCGCGACGAGACCGTTCTATTTATGCAATCCTTGTTCTGAATTGAAGCATGCATCATGTTTTCATTTAAAATATGAACCGTTTATGACAATAAAACTTGGGCAAATAAATGATAAAGTGCTTTATTTCTTGTATCCACACCTCACTTTTGCCATGCTACTTAAATGCCATGTAAATTGTGCATCATGCATCATGGCATGCTTGTTTGCTTGTCGCATTTTAATTCATATGCTAGTGCACTTTATTTATGTTGGCCCTTGTTTGTTTGGTTCTTCTTCGAATAGACGCCCCGCCGGAGAACTACCAAGATTCACAGGAGTATTACCCAGATCCATCTCTCGCTTCAACTGAACTGCTAGGCAAGCACTACCACATGCTTGCATACATACAGTACCTATTTCCTCTATCTTATTCTTGCATCATTGAGTCGCGATTGCATTAAATTGAATCCCAAGTACCGCATAGCCTTCACTTTTAAACCACACCAAGCCTGTTCCGGTCCCATGAGCCATTACTACTGGAGTTGTTTGAGCCATGCGAGTCGTAGAACAGCATGAGTAGGGTATGTGAGTGTCTGATGGATAATGAGCTACCTAAACAACATAATCTGAGTAGTAATGGGATAACTAATGAAAGAGGCACCGGTGAGCAATATTTGCTATTTGGTTTTTCATGCTCACTTGTGTCCCGTAGGACCCCGAGTACTTGATTCCTGTTCCTTGTTTATTCGCACTATCCACATCCGGGAGGCCTTATGGACCCCCCTGAGTCAGAGCTTGATTCATTCTTATTTCTTGGGGCCACAATTAGTTTCGGGCTTTATTACTATCCTGTACTTATGCCATGTTACTGCGTTATTTAAGATTGTGCGTGGAGCACCTGTACTGTTTTGGATCGTGGAATGTTTTCGCGGTATCGACAAGCCCAGTCACATTTTCGGGTTCCCAGTCGTTTACAGCCATTGACACAAACCTTGGGTCCGTCTCGGAGCCGGCCAACTTCGTTGCGGGTAGCTTAATGGGGTGGCCCCCTCAAATATTTCTGAATCCTGTGATTGCTTTGTCGTGAATGCCTCGTTGGGTTTTGATTTGGTTTTTCCGAGGTTGATCGAGTGTGTGTTGCTATTCGTGCACCCCTGCAGGGTAAATCTTTTTGAAAGCCGTGTCCGCGGTTATGGAAGACTTGGAGCACAGTTTCTCGATCATAAACAAGTATAACTAAAGTACCACTTTTAAATTGACTAAGTACTTGACTAGTAAATAGTGCAATACTCATGGAATGGTTAATAAAACTGCCAACGGATGATGGGGGTTGTTCGTCCGCTTCCTCGTTGGTAAGCGAGGAGGAGGATGGATCTGTTAATTATACTGTATAACTGTTGTTCTTAATTCACGGACTTTCGTCTATCATTGGTTAGACGGAAGGTTAGCGAGTATCTGTAGTATTGTTAGGTATTATCTTTTGCTGCAATTGCGTCACCCCAGGTTGTGTCCCCTTTAGTGGCATAAAGACTTGCTGAGTACCCCTAGGGTCTCACACGATAAATTGTTTGATTCAGATGAACAGGTGTACCCGCAAGATGGATACTAGGTGGAAGAGACAGATGATGTTGGCAACGATCATTCGGTGTAGAGATTCCGGGAACGGGGATCCGTGTGATCTGTGGGCGGGATGTGTTTATTTATGGGGCATCTTATGCCAATTTGCTTCTTATCCGTACTCGGATCTTGTTTTCCGCTTCCGCCTGATACTCTGATGTGTGATGTATGAGGAGCTATCCTAAATTATTATATCTATCTAGGATGTTTGGATCTTGCCGTATGGCGTTGCACTATTTCTATTTCTTTTAGATGGAATGGCTCTGATGTACTGTTGTATGTGGCTTGCGTACATACTCACTTGTGTATGTAGTTGATCCTTTCGCCTGCCGATTACGCCGCTCATTCTTGTCCCGTTGTCTTAAAGTGGTTAGGACGGCCGAAAGGTCTACCGTGAGTGGCCCTGGGCCCCACCGTACTATTTTAACCACTTTCGTTCATCCAGGCATTAACTAAGAGCGTAATTCACCGAGGTAGTTACACCCACCCCCTCCTCTCCTTTAGTCCCACTCCGGGACTTGAGGGGAGGTAGTACCTCCCCTCCCCCTATAAAAGGTGGGGTATTTGGGCTAGAAAAGACAACTGAATAATCAATAAAGGTCTCCCCACTTTTGGAGAGGACCTCTAATTGACATTTTCTCTCTCCCCCTCTCTCTTGTGACCGTGGTCCCAAGTCTGGACTGCGCGAGCGAGAGACATCTTCACCGCGGAGCGCCGTCGCGCTGCGGGATTCGGATCCGGGAGCTCTACTTCCACAACTGCTGCTGGATCGGGGAAGCGGGAGTCATCGTCAGGCACCGGATGTGTGTAACTCCCACGAGGTGTCACACTTGAGGCACTCAAGTCGTTGGAGCCAGAAGGAGCGCAAGGACTTCATCACGACCTTGAGGTCGGCTTCGGCTCGTCTACATCAACCACGCTCTCCTGAGCGTTGACAACACTTTTCGGTCTTCGAGGGTAAGTTCGCGAAAAGCCCCTCCCGTTACTGTATTACTAATAGATAGGTCTTGGCAGCTTCAGGGGTTCAGGGGCGTAGAGTAAAATTTATTGTTTTTATGCGCGGAACCCCTAGAATGGTATGAGAGCTAGATCTATGCGTAGTAATGCTAGTACGGGTAGAACACACGAGATGTAGTGTGTGGGCGTCGATCTTTAGTTGTTACCCTCCCACGTGTACTTGTGTATACCGCAGTAATGCTTGATGAAGCGTCCCCCAACCGACTTTACGCGTTCATTCGCGAGACTGGTCAACACTTGACATACGGCTTGTACCGTATAAAGTGGCTTAGGGGTGTCTGTCTCTCTCGCATTAGTTGGTATACCATTTGCAACAGAGGGCCCCGAAAGGGGTGTAGTAGAGACAACTACTTGATCAGCGTTGTGCTGAAAGTTTGTAGGTAAGAACGGTTCTTGTGCGAAAGCCCATTCAGCCATGTAAAACATGCAAAGATAAAGTAGAGGCGTCTAACTTTGTTTTGCAGGGGGGCGTTGCTTTGTGATATGGTTGTGGCAAAGGTAAAGTAATTACCTTTTGTTGCATAGTAGTAGATAGTCACGGTAGTGACGAACTACCACGCCGGAGTGACACCGGTACCCTGGTGTCTATGGCGCCGGAACCCTGGCGCTAGAACCCAGTGACGACGGATGGATATCACGACGTGAAGGACCATATCACATAGCATTTACATTCAATGTTATTGTTTGTATGTCTTATTGTGTGCTAGTATTAGAGACTCGACGGTAGCCTAATAAGATGATCCCTGTTAAAATTACTAACGATTATGTTCCCCCTTAGTGTGCACCACCAAGAAAGTTCTTCGGCATGAGGCGATCCAGGGTGACAGGCCTGGGTGTCATACATATCTACGTTCACATACAATGGGTGTAAGCCATGTTGCACAGCGAATACACTAAGGTTGAGTTGGCAAGCCTAGCACGCTAGAGAAGCGTGGCCTCAGAACGCGGATGGTCGAAAGATCGAGCACGAGTCGCATGAATGATGTGACCGATGCTTAGTGTCCACCCTTGAACCCACATTGATGGCCGTGACGATCGGGGGAGATGTGGCTGATAGGGGTCGTGTTATCACTAGGAACCCTCACTAGGGATAGGTGTTTTTGAGTGGAGTTATTATTAACTCATTTAATTATAAACTTAGTCTAAATTCCTTTTGCAATTATAAATGTAGAAAATGGCTCCTACCGAGATTACCTTTCCTATCGACGATGGATCCAACTTTTCTGCATGGGTCATACGCCTATTTGATCTCCTTGGGGAGAACGATGTAGCTGACTACATGACATGCGAGATGTATTTGGAGCCACCCTATTCTTGTGAGACCCAGGAACAGCGGGATCTGCATTGTCGTCGTCGTCGTGTGATGGCCACATTTATATCAGTGACCATGCGCCTCGGAATGGAGGATGGGCTGTGCCAATGGTGGGGAGTCTCAAGCCCCGAATGGTCATGGCACATCTGAGAGCACATTTCGTGGAACAAGTGCGCATGTGGGAGTATGAGCTGATGGGGGACTTCCTCTCCATAAAGATGGAGGAGGGCTCCTCACTGGATGAGCACTTATTGCGCCTCTACGATGCGTATATGAGTCTGGCATACTACCTGGACAACTGGTACTCAAGCTCATTTGCGATGGGAGTTGTGCTATGGTCGCTTACTCCAAGCTTCCAAGCACAAGTCAGGATCTGCGTTATGAGAGGTGACACGGAAACACTGGATTTCCTTGAGTTCATATCACATTTCAGAAATGTGATAGATGAAACCAACGTCGCTGGAGTCGTCAACGACAAAGGTATATATTTGATATACAGTTTTATAAATGTTATAATCTTGCAAGCACATTGCAGTGTTAAGTATATCTGATACTTGTTCTGTTTTGGTGAAAACAGGTCCTTCTGGATAGAGGTGCTTGCTGGAGAGGACGTGACGTTGCGTGTTGATGGCGAGCATGATGATGCCGGCCAACGACACTCTCCCTGAACATTTATCATTTAGTTTATGTTTTAGAATGATTTTTGTAATCGAGAGATTTGAACTTCTTTAGTGTGTCTCACACTTCGTGAGATGGTTATTCATATCAATTTGTAACAAACAGTTGTTCTGCTTTTATGAATGATTTCTATTCGTGTTCATATCTTGTTTGATTATGGGTGAATTATCCTTGTTGTTTGAAACTAATTGATAATGAATGAACATTTGTAAAACATTGAAATGCCTTGTTTAAAATACCCAACTTAATGATATTTCATTAATGAATGAAACCATTGTTTAAATTCAAAAGTTATGTGATAATATGTGAAAGTCATTCGATTTCTTCTCACATATAAATAATGCCTAAGTTCGGCAAAATAACTTGAACACCGTGTATTACTTGAATACAAAGTGTTTAAAGAATTGTTAAAAGTAAATACATATCCGATGTATTGTGTTTTAACATTAATGGTAATTATCATTAAATGATTGTTTAAATGTGTAAAGTAGTTTACCAAAGAAAACATGAATATGAAACTATTTGATTTGATCAAAGTGTTTCATCAACAAAGGGTATAAATATAAAAGAGAATCCAATTGCTATGATTTGATCAATAGTAATGAAATTCGAATTTATAAGAATGGCATGAAAGAAATTGTGTAACGCAAAGTGTTTTGGAAACGTCAAAATGCAAAGCACCACAATGTGATATTAGATATCAAAAGTGGGTTGAATAGAAGCCACCAAACAAATCGTTGTAGAGTATATGTAGAGACCATTAGTATAGAAATAGTTAGCACTCAATTAGAATTAGTGAACCATTTGAATTCGTGAATGTTTTGGGGCTATTCGATATAACCAAAACAATAGCAAACAAGTCCTTGTAGAGTACTCATTGGAAACTTTGAATACGAAACCCATAGCTCAAACCAACAGGAAAGCATGATTCGTATTGCTTGGATTTTGGTGCATTCTTGAGAATGCTCACTTCTAGTGATGTTTCTCAATTATGGAGCAAATGGAAAATAGTGTAAAACACGATGAGGATTCAAAACCCTGCATTAGAGTGTGGAGAAGCGCAACGGACAACGTTCCTGAACGATTCCCTTCACAGAAGGAAAGAATCAATGATTTTGATCATTGTGTTTTTCCCTCCACTATTGTTTTTCACTACATGAAGTAGGATTCAAAATGTAAATCCATATCTTGTATGGAGACATTTGTGAATCACTTGTCATGATTCTTGGAATATGACATACCTACAAACTACTAAGGAAATAATGGTAAACTAGAATTATGAGAAATCCTAAAAGAAAAATTTACTTGAGATTAGAAAGCAATTCGTTGCTGAATCTCACAAGTAAAGGGGTTACTTGGAATTTTCCCAAATGACTGCAAAGCCATAATAGGAAAAATGGGTGAATGACAAAAGTACAAAATTTTCAAGTATTGGACAAATTCAAATGAATTTGATTCATGTATGCTAAATATATAGTGGATTTAAAACTAGTAAGGTACTAGTATCTCATAATAAATCTCCAAGTTTGATATTTGATCAAAGGATTTTGATGTTATTCAAAATAGTAAAGGAAATATGCAATTTGCATAAAATTGAGTGGGAGCTATGTAAGTCTTCCTAAAACAATATGTGATTGACATATTTTTAAGTGGGAGCAATATAAGACTCAAATTCAAATATGTAGGAACATTGTTTGAGTAAGAGTACTGACTCATACCCAAATATGTTAGCAACATAGTTTGAGTGGGAGCTTATAGGAGTCATTCTTAAGTAAGTTAAGGATGAAAGGGCAAATACTTATAAATAATGATTTATAAGATGTAGAAGTTGATAATAATTGTATTATGATATTATGTACATTCCTTAAGGGATTTTGAAAGCTGTTTCAGGATAGAAGTTAATTAAGGAACTAATCCTTAATAAACTCAAATTAGGAATAGTATTAAGTTTAATATCAATGGTTAAAAGAAAGAAAAAGGATGATCATCATCCACTATGTTGAGACATAGGTTCTGTCTTAGTAAACCATGATGATAACTTAGCATAATAAGTGATCCAATTAAGAAAGGTTTGAAAGTGATTAAGTTCGAATCGTAGAACAATGAGCTGAGTTTGTGCGCAGTATCTAATAGAGAACTGTAGAGAAGTTTTCCAAATCCATAAAGGATGACATATCTTAAAGCATAAAGAATTATGTTATAAGGGAATATGTTGGAAACTCCTCTAGATACCAATTAGAGTCAAGTAGGAAGCGCGGTGAACAAAACATCGAAAGTTGCAGATAGTGCACTAGTGTTTTGATGAATACATTTATAATAATAGATAAAGGAACCATCTAAAGTGTTGTATAATGTTATGGCGGGGCTAATTCGCTTTTAACGTAGAATGATGTGTCCCAGGGCACAGTGCCCATGAGAAAGCCCTCGAGGTTGATCTAACGTCACTGTAGGCTCTTGGAATCAGGCCTCGTTCTGCTGCCATAACAACAATGCATACACACAGATGCTGTCATGTGATGATAGAATATTAATGTCAATCAAAGTGACATTAGCAAGTTGCAAAGGATTTGGGACTGTAAAGTACAGACCCAAGACTCAACTTCTTCCATGAGCAAGCATGTTCTAGGTACCAGTTATATGGTACCAATAATTAAGAACAAATGCAGCTAGTGTATTTGTACTCTAGTGCAAGTGGGAGACTGTTGGAAATATGCCCTAGAGACAAATAGTAGTAAGGACTATTATCATATTTCATATAGTTTATGATTAAGTTTTATATCATGCTATAACTGTATTGAGTGGAAACATCAATACACGTGTGATATACAAACAACCAGAGGTTCCTAGTGAAACTCTAGTCACTGGTTCATTGGTCAACAAATGATCATGTTTCCTGATCATGTGGCATTTATGCCAGTTGGAGATGAGGTCATCTAATTCCAAGAATGAGATGATGAACCAGTACCCAACCTAAGCATCGTGATTCGATCATGTCACGAAGTTCAAGTTACGATGATTAGAAATGGATCTTCGTAGAATATTCCTAAGACCGTGAGGCTATATCAATCACTGTCTCCCGAGAGTGCTTAGATAGTATCAAACGCCATCTGGTAAAACGGTGGTTATAAAGGTGTGTTCAGGTATTCAGAGGAAACTGTAGAGGCAATATATGTCAAGAGCGGGATTGGTCCGTCCATGTGACGGGAAGATACTCAAGGGCCCACTCGGAGAGGTTATATCCAATAGTTGTGCAACATGTGATTAGATCACGGGGATATCACTTGTCAGAACAAGTCAAATAGCATTGTTCAGTAACGAGATTGAACCCGACATGGAGATGTCATTGATCAGGTCTCGGGCAATGCAAGTATCGAATGACGAAGGGAATAAAACACGATTGTCCCGGTTCAAACGACGAAAGATCTTCGTGGAACGCACAGGGGTCACATGGCCATCCAGGTCCCTCTGTTGATCATTGGTGCGGGAGTGTCCCGACCATGTCTGGAGTGTTCCAGAACCATAGGGTATCGCGTTTAAGGGCTTGATGATTCTTAGAGAGTGTTTATAGGATCGGTAGAATCACCGAAGAAAAGAAGGGAGAAAACCGGAAGGGTTTTGGTAAGTCCGGAGGATGTCCGGAGTGGAGGTGGAAGGTGTTCCATGGCCACGGAGATTAGATAATGAGTGAATGAATGTTAAATATTAATTTAAACATTTATGCATAATTGTTTAATAAAGAGAAAATCAATTAAAAGGTTAAAAAGGCTTAATGGTCCAATTCCAGAGGGAGAGGGCTCATTAGGGGAAAGGAGAGAGGGAGAAGGGACCAAGGGGGAGGCCGGCTGGGCCTTGCCCCCCCATGGGGCCCACTAGGGGCTGGCCGGCGGCCACCCCACCCCCTCCTCTCCTTTACTCCCACCCCGGGACTTGAGGGGAGGTAGTACCTCCCCTGCCCCAATATAAGGTGGGGTATTTGGCCTAGAAAAGACAACCAAATAATCAATAAAGGTCTCCCCACTTTTGGAGAGAACCTCTAATTGATATTTTCTCTCTCCCCCTCTCTCTCTCTCTCGTGACCGTGGTCCCAAGTCTGGACTGCGCGAGCGAGAGACATCTTCACCGCGGAGCGTCGTCGTGTTGCGGGATTCGGATCTGGGAGCTCTACTTCCACAACTGCTGCTGGATCGGGGAAGCGGGAGTCATCATCGGGCACCAGACATGTGTAACTTCCACGAGGTGTCACACTTGAGGCACTCAAGTCGTTGGAGCCAGAAGGAGCACAAGGACTTCATCACGACTTTCAGGTCGGCTTCGGCTCGTCTACATCAACCACGCTCTCCTGAGCGTTGACAACACTTTTCAGTCTTCGAGGGTAAGTTTGCGAAAATCCCCTCCCGTTACTGTATTACTAATAGATAGGTCTTGGCAGCTTCAGGGGTTCAGGGGCGTAGAGTAAAATTTATTGTTTGTATGCGCGGAACCCCAACAGTACTTTCATGCATTTGATGAATCATGTTTTGAGAGAGTTTATTGGTGTTTTTTTGGTTGTTTACTTTGATGATATACTCATATACAGCCACACCGAATCTGAACATTGCACTCATATTAGACAAGTTTTGCAAGTGTTATGTGATAATAAACCGTATGCTAATCTTGAGAAGTGTACATTTGCAAAAGATAAGGTCATATTCCTAGGATTTGTTGTTTCTAAGCATGGAGTAGAGGTAGATAATTCTAAAATTGAATCAATTCAGAATTGGCCTACTCCAATGAATGTAAGTCAAGTGCGTAGTTTCCACGGTCTCGCTGGTTTCTATAGGCGCATTGTGAAAGATTTTAACACAATTGCTGCACCATTAAATGATTTGACAAAGAAAGGTGTTCCTTTTGTATGGGGCGCGGCCCAAGACATTGCAGTTGATACATTGAAATGTTTGCTTACTTCTGCACCATTGCTTGCATTACCTGATTTTTCAAAGCAATTTGAAGTTGAATGTGATGCTAGTGGTATAGGCATAGGTGGCGTTTTGATGTAAGAGGGTCGGCCTATAGCTTATTTTTCTGAGAAATTGACTGGTGCTCGTTTGATTTATTCAATCTATGAAAAAAGAATTGTATGCACTTGTGAGAGTACTTGAAGTTTGGCAACATTATTTGTGGCCAAAGGAATTCATCATACATTCTGATCATGAAGCGTTGAAATACTTGAAAGCTCAACCAAACTTGCATAGAAGATTAGCTAAATGGGTTAAGTTCATTAAGTCTTTTCCTTACATCATTAATTATAAGAAGGGAAAAGAGAATGATGTTGCTGATGCTCTATCTAGGAAGAACATGCTATTAACCAATCTTGATGTTAAAATTCCTAGATTAGAAGCTATTTGTGCACTTTATGCAATTGACCATGATTTTGCTAAACCGTCTCGTTTATGTGCTCTTAGAAACGCATGGGATAAGTATCATATACATGATGGATATTTGTTTCGAGCTAACAAACTATGTATTCCAAAATCGTCGTTGCGTTTGTTCTTAGTGTAGGAATCACATGCTGGTGGTTTGATGGGTCACTTTGGGCGTGAGAAGACGTTGCTCATGCTCGCTGATCACTTTTATTGGCCCAAGATGAGGCGTGATGTGTACAGATTTGTGAGCAGATGCATTACTTGCCACAAGTCGAAATCCAAGCTGAAGCCTCACGGTTTGTATACACCTCTCTCTGCACCGACTACTCCATGGGAAGACATTAGTATGGATTTTGTGCTAGGTCTACCTAAAACTCAGAGAGGTCATGATTCAATATTTGTGGTAGTGCATAGGTTCTCTAAAATGGCTCATTTTATTGCCTGCCACAAAAGCGACGATGCGTCGCATGTTGCTAACCTGTTTTTTAGGGACATCGTGAGATTACATGGCGTACCAAAGACGATTGTTTCTGACCGTGATGTGAAGTTCATGAGCTACTTTTGGAAGACCTTATGGGGGAAGCTAGGAACGAAGTTGCTGTTTAGTACTACATGTCACCCCCAAACAGATGGTCAAACGGAGGTGGTGAATAGAACATTATCACAGCTGCTAAGGACCATGATTAAAATGAATCTGCGAGAGTGGGAAGAGTGTTTGCCACATGTTGAGTTCACTTACAAAAGGGATGTGCATTCAACTACTCAACTTTGTCCTTTTGAGGTGGTGTATGGCTTCAAGCCATTGACACCACTTGATATGTTGCCTCTGCCATTACATGAGAGAGTTGATATGGAGGCATCAAAACGTGCTGATTATGTGAAGAAAATACATGAGAAGACTCGAGAGGCTATTGAGAAGAAAGGCAAGAATATTGCTGCTGCAAGGAATCAAGCAAGAAAAGAAGTGTTGTTCAAGCCTGGAGATATGGTTTGGGTGCATCTACGCAAGGAAAGATTTCCACTACTTCGCAAGTCCAAGTTGAAGCCACGTGGTGCTGGTCCTTACAAAGTACTAGCCAAAATTAATGATAATTCCTACTTAGTTGATATACCTATTGAGGAGTTTGGTGGTGCTAGCAACAGCTTCAACGTTGCTGATTTATCACCATATGCTGGAGAAGACCTTGGAGCGTCGAGGTCGATGCATTTTGAAGGGGGGGAGATGATGAGGACATCCATACTATTCCACTATCTCCTACTCCTATTCACAATGAAGATGTTGCTGCAAAGAACAAGTCCAATGAAATCAGGATTGGACCCATTACAAGAGCTCGTGCAAAGCTGATTGAGAAACAGGTGAATTCACTCTTAATTGAACCTGATGTTTTACTTAATGAGAACTTTATATTACCTAAGTCTATGCATCTTTGTATGATTAGGTTTATTGATAACACAAGCGTTGCGCGAGGAGGAGGAGAGTTGCAGCAAGAAGGACAAGCGCTGATTTCCAATATCAACAAGTGCGCGAGGGAGGAGCGGGAGGCATGCACACTAGGAGGCAATGAGGAAATCACGTATGAGCAAGAGAGAGAGATGGCGCACCAAGAATTACATGTTTGAGGTGTTCCACGACGTTTGGACTGCGTGCCAATAAGGTCGAACCCATATATTGGTTGGTATGTATCAGTTTGAGTCGAACCGAGTCAGTTTGGGCCAAGTTATGGCTGTTTTTAGGTCTATTTAGAGGGGAGGACGCCCCATCCCTCGTATAAACCTCTGTAGCCGTCACAAGTTAGGGTTTAGACCATGTTAAAATATTTTGGAGTTGTTTCTTTTATAGAACCCCTAGAATTACCCTGTGTTCGAATCTACCAACTATAATTGAGTGTGATCTGTTGTTCCATTGGGAATTAGTAGATGGCATACTACCGTTCGTGGTCACGGCTGCGTGCACAAGAGTCTGGTGTTGTGAATATCCTACAAGGTTCGAGATCTGTTGCACTGGCATAAGGGATCGAGCGGGAGAGATCATAGCTACGCACTAGTTATCTATCATCCACCATCATCATCGCCATCCGCTTACTGAGAAGATCGGGCCACCCCATATCAACCTTGTTATGAGCACTGTAATGTTGCTTATGTTTATGCTTCATGCTACTTTTTATTTCTGAGTTGGAATCTCTTTATAGCTTGCAATGCCTATTAAGTAAACTTATTTGCATAGTCTTTATTATGAACTGTCTAAGGAGTTGATCACATTACTGAGAATATTTACATCATATGAAGCAAATGTATTCGTGAAAGTTCTTTTATCGCACTCAGTTTTCAACTGAATTGCTTAAGAACAAGCAATAAGCTAAGCTTGGGGGGAGTTGATACGTCCAAAACGTATCTACTATCCCGAACACTTTTGCTATTATTTCTCCTCTAAACTTGTTTGATTTGGATGCAACTAACGCGGACTGACACTGTTTTCAGCAGCATTGCCTTGGTGTCTACTTTTTGTGTAGAAAACCAACTATCAGGAAAAATCTGGGAAAATATGCCAAAAATCCTATTTCACCCAAAGACTCTAGGAGCCAGGAGAAGAGCCAGGGGTGGCCACACCACCTGGTGGCACGGGCCAGGCCAGGCCGCGCCAGGGGGTGGTCGGGGCCCCCTAGGCACCCCCTCGGTCTCGCTATTCGCCTATAAGAAGCCTTCTGACCTAAAAACTCCGGGGGGTCGACGTTTTTCCAGAAGGAGTTCCGCTCTGCCGCCACCACCAGATTCCACGAAACAGCACCAGAAACTCCGTTCTGGCACCCTGCCGGGACGGGGAATTGGAGGAGATCATCGCCATCATCATCACCATCGCTTCTCCATCGACCATCCATGTAACTTGTTAGGGCATGGTAGGGATTGGATGAGATCGTTCATGTAATGGCATCAGATTGTTAGGGCATGGTGCCTATTATCTTTTATTAGTGCTTTATGACTTTGTTGCAACTTGTTATGCTTAATGCTTGTCACTAGGGCCCGAGTGCCATGATTTTAGATCTCAACATGTTATTGATTCATTATGATAGTATTGTTTTTGGTCTTCTCTGCAAGTTGTATACACACGTTGTTGTCTGGAACCAATGGCCCCAAAGTAACAGAAATCAGGATAACCAGAGGGAATGGCTTTGATGTGAGGATCATATGTGTTCCCAGAGTGTTAATGCTTTGCTCTGGTGCTTTATTAAAAGGAGCACCTTAATTTCCAGTAGTTCCCTTGAGGCCCCGCTGCAAACGGGCTGGCAGGACAAAAGATGTTGTGCAAGTTCTCATTGCGAGCACGTATGTCTATATATGGAACACATGCCTAGGATTATCTACTACTCAGATGCTTTATCTTATTTATCTGCAATTGCCCTATGTTCTGATTGCTATGTCAATTGTCTTGTCCATGCAACGCCCGTCCATCCATCCCTATGCCTACGGCACTCGAATCCTACTGTTTACTGCTATTGTTACTGCTATCGTTACTTTACTACTGCTGCTACTCTACTATTCCTACTACAAAACTGTTGCTACTGATAAACTGTTGTGAGCAAGATTGTTTCCAGGTGCAGCTGAATTGACAACTCAGTTGTTAAGGCTTATAAATATTCTTTGGCTCCCCTTGTGTCAAATCAATAAATTGGGTTTCACTTCCCTCGAAAATACTGTGATACACCCCCTATACTTGTGGGTCATCAATATCATGTTATTTTTCTTATGGATCCCGACGGTTTGAAATAAATGTGGAACTTGTAAGATTATGGAGTTTGTATGTGTGTTAGAGAAACGCTTGGGCCGCTAGCCTAAGCCATGCCTAATCATGGTGGAAACTTGCAGCATCACCATAATGAGCACTCTATGAAGCATCCTCAATAAAAACCTATGCAAATAGCAAATAAAATGATTGCTGAGATGCTCATTGTATGCTTACCTTCTCATTTTGATTATGGGATAGCTTCTGTATCATGTGCAAGGGGTACCCCGTTGGCGGTTCTTTATGATACACTTGCGCTTACAATCACAAGAGCTTACTTGTGACTAAAGTTGAGTAGCACGAGGTTCGGTCTTCGTAAGTAAGGGTCATGAGATTTCAGTTTATAACTTGTCAAGCATATCCTCTTAGTTGTGTCACTTTAACCTTAATCACCATCAAGATGCTTATGATAGGGGCAATGAGAGCTGAAAGCTAACAAGTACCATAATTTTTGGAAACTATTTATGAGACTTGAATCCCTACTTCCTTCTATGAAGGCCTTTCTTTTACTTTTATGTTGAGTCTCCACCTTCTATCTTTATGCACCTACTTTGACAGCATAGTGGCCATTCTTAGTTCTATATGCATCATCCCTAGACTAGTTGATTGATGCATAACTTGATATTGCTTGTTTTAAACTATCTGTATCTAGTCACTCTTATGAACTTTGAAGGTGTCCTATGCATTTATATTTGCTACTCTATGAGGGATAAGCTGAATAATATTATGCTATGTTTTCTTTATGTGAAACACACAAATGTCTTACAAAGCATTGTTATTCATGAATCTTTTGTTTGTGCCTTTTCATGTTGCATCATAGTTTCTTTGTCTTATTGCTAGAACTTTTCCTTTCATGTTATGATTGAAGTACTATGATCCCAGCTTCGAATGTTTACAAGTACTTTGATCAAGTTTATGATGGTGCATGTTACCTCAAAAATTATTCTTTCTTTTTATCACTTACCTACTCGAGGACGAGCAGGAGTTAAGCTTGGGGATGTTGATACATTGCAAATGTATCTATAATTTTTGATGTTCCATGCTTGGTTTTATCTACTTTCTTGTGTTTTGTCCACACTTTGGAGTACTTTCCATATGATTTCTTGGACTAACCTATTAACAAGAGCCACAGTGCGAGCTGCCTGTTTTCTACTGTTTTTGGTTCCAGGAAAGTCAGAAAATGAATATTTCGGAATTGGACAGGACAATAGCCAAAGTCGCTATTTTACCGGAAGACATCTCGAGCCAGAATACGAGACGGAGAGGGGCTGGGGCCTGGCCACACCTACTGGCCGTGCGGCCAGGCCTAGCCCGCGCCAGTGGGTGGTCTGGTTGACCCCAACACCCCCTCAGCCTCTCCTTCCGCCTATATATTGCCTTCGAGACCAAAACCCTAAGCACCTAATCGAAAATCCACGAAAGAGTTTGTAGCCGCCGTCATCTCCATCCCTAGATCGGGAGGGATCTGAAGCGCTTCCCGGCACCCTGCCGGAGAGGGGAATTCACCCTGGAGGCCTTCTTCATCATCATGCAAGCCTCCGGTGTGATGCGTGAGTAGTTCATCTCTAGACTACGGGTCCATGTAGTAGCTAGATGGCTGGTTCTCCTCCTTTGTGCTTTCATGTTTAGATCTTGTGAGCTCCATTCATGATCAAGATCATCTATTTGTAATTCTGCCTGTTGTGTTTGCGGGGATCCGATGGATATTGAGATGCTATTTCAGATTGATTATTGATTCTATCATGCCTTTGCTATTTGTGTTCTTGCATGCTTTCTATTGTTAGTAGCTATCTTGGCCAAGTAGATGCTAGCAACTCTAAGAGTTAGTATTTATGCTCGATAGTGGTTTCATGCCTCTGGTAATCTGGGAAAGTGACAGAAATCTCTAAGGTACTAGATGTGTTGTTGCTACTAGGGAGAAAACAACAATCCTTTATTCATAGAACAATCGTATTGTTTACTTTACACGCAATTCGTAAAGCAATAATCGGTTGCTTGCAACTTAATACTGGAGGGGGTTCGGATGATAACCTGAAGGTGGATTATTAGTCATAGATGCAGTTGGATGGCGGTCTATGTATAATGTTGTAATGCCCAATCAAATCTTAAAGGAGTCAAGATGATTAGTATATGCTTGTATGCTTTCTCGATGTTTGTCAATTGCCCCGCTGTAATTTGTTCACCCAACATGTTATCTATCTTAAGGAGAGCCACCTCTAGTGAACTATGAACCCCAGTCCTTACTTTTACATTCAATCTACAATCAAACTGTTTACTGCTTTGTGTTTTCTTTCTGCAAACTATTACTTCCTTCCATTCGATATGTTTAATCCTTTGTTTTCAGCAAAACCGGTGAGATTGACAACCTCATCACAAGGTGGGGATAGAGTTCTGTGGTTGTGTTCTACAGGTCTCCACGTTGCTACTAGCACCGGTAGTGTGCCCTACCAAGACTCAGCTAGCAACACCTTTGGGGTGTTACCTTGCTCCTACTGGTTCGATAACCTTGGTTTCATAACTGAGGGCAACTTACTTATGTGCTCATCATACCTTCCTCTTGGGGTTCCCCAACGAGCTCATCATTCACGAGCCATCAGTGTGGCCAAGCCTGGCCCGTGCGGCCAGGTGGTGTGGCGGCCCTCTGGCCCCTCTCCGTCTCGTATTCTGGCTTCGTTTCCCCCTCAGTGAAAAACTGACTTTGGCTTTTGTCCTGTCCAATTCCGAGAATATTCATTTTCTGACTTTCCTGGAACCAAAAACAGCAGAAAACAGGCAGCTGGCACTGTGGCATCTTGTTAATAGGTTAGTCCAAGAAAGTGTATGAAAAGTACTCCAAAGTTGGAACAAAACATAAGAAAGTAGATAAAAACCAAGGATGGAACATCAAAAATTATGGATACGTTAGCAACGTATCAACATCCCCAAGCTTAACTCATGCTTGTCCTGAGTAGGTAAGTGATAAAAATAAATAATAATTTTTGAGGTGACATGCACCATCATAAACTTGATCAAATTATTTGTAAAACATTGATAGCTGGGATCATAGTACTTCAACATAGCATGAAAGATAAAGTTCTAACAATAAGACAAAGCAACTGTGTTGCAACATGAAAAGGCACAAGCAAAAGATTCATGAATAACAATGCTTTGCAAGATGTTTGTTTGTTTCACATAAAGAAAATAGAGCATAGTGGCATTCAGCTTGTCCCTCATAGAGTAGCAAACATAAATGCATAGGACACCTTCAAAGTTCATAAGAGTGACTAGATACAAATAGTTTAAGAACAAGAAATATCAAAATTATGCACCAATCAACAAGTCTTGGGACAATGCACATAGAACTAAGAATGGCCACTATGCTCTCAAAGGATAGAAGGTGGAGACTCAACATAAAAGTAAAAGAAAGGCTTTCATAGAACAAAGCAGAGATTTAAGTTTCATAAAGAGCTTCCAAAAATTATGGTACTTACTAGCTTTCAGCTCTCATTGCCCCTTTCATAAGCATCTTGAAGTGTTTAAGGTTAAAGTGAACAAACTATGGAGTATATGCTTGACAAAGTATAAGTTCGAAATCTCATGTCCCTTTAATACGAGGCCCCTCCTCATGCTACTCAAGTTTAGTCACCAGTAAGTTCTTGTCATCGTAAGTACATGTGTATCATAGAGAACCGTCAACGGCGTACCCCTTGCACGATGATACGGAAGAATCCCCATATCAAAATGACGAGGCAAGCAGACAACGAGCATCTCAGCAATCTTCTTATTTACCATGGGAAAATGGTGCTTTTTTCTCTCTTTCCTCTTTTCTCATATCCCTTTTTTTCTTTTTTATTTTTTCTTTTTTCTCAATCTCTATCTCTTTTTTTATAAGAAGAATGCTTCATAGACAGCTCATTATGGTTACGCTGCGGGTTTCCACCATGGCAACATGGATTAGACCAGCGACCCAGACGTTTCTCTAACACACATACATAACTCCATGGACTTACAAGCTCCCCTTTCATTTCACACCGACGACATCCATACACAAAAGAGCATGATATCAACTAGGAACAAAGTACAAGTGCAATGTTGAAAGCGTTCCCCATGACAGCATGGTTCTGCTAATCCCCAACATATAAGTGCAAGCATATACAACATAGATGACACAATGGTTCAAGTTTATTAAGGGCAAGAAAAATAAAGTGTGCCATCAAGTTCGTGAGAGCTTTAATCACTAGTTTTCTCATAACAAGTTTAATTCGGAAGGTACATAAAACATGAATATTCTTGGAATAGCAATTGCTAATAGGTAGGTATGGTGGACTCTTTGGAATAACTTGGTTTTAGGAGTTGGATGCATGAGTGGAACTCATACTTTGTTGTGGAGGCTAGCAAAAGACTGGGAGCGACAAACTAAGAGAGCAATAATGGCCATAATCATGCAGAGCGGCAAAACATCATTGATCAAAGCATAAACTGATACTACAAGTTGAAAACTAAAGGATCATAAAGGCTATGGTGACTTGGGATAGTCATAACATGGTGTGAGCATGTGCCAAGTCAACCCAAATAAAGCATCAAAGGAGAATACCACAATACTATGCTTTAATATGCTAAAACAGCGCACGATTCTTCAAAGGCATATTAAGCAATCTCAATTGTTTATAACATGTCATGCTACAGCAAATATCACTAAGCATAAAGCCAAAACAATATCAAGCATGGCATGACAAAGCATATGCCACAGTGAAAAACAAGCTCCTTTTACCACTTAAGCATGAACTTTTCCTACTCTTTTCCAATGCAAACCAAACTATTCGAAAACCAATGCATGAAAGAGGGGGTACAAACCAATTTATTCAGAAAACTAAGAAAAATAAGCAAATGAAAACCAAAAAAGAAAATGAAAATGAAAAATAAGACGCTCCAAGAACAACACAACTGTGCATGAAACAATAAAAATGAAGTGTTCGGAAGAAACCTGAGATTGTTATTGATGAAGAAGCGAATGCCTTGGGCATCCCCAAGCTTTGATGCTTGTACCTCTTGAATATTTATTGGGGTGACACGGGGTGGCATCCCCAAGTAGTCCATTCTTCATCTCATTACATCATTCTCTCCATACCGACGGAGTACCTATAAGGTATGCCCATGTCAGTAGCCCCCGAGTGTCCGGTTGAATCGCAGATTCGAGTGGAGACTTATGAAGGCTTCGAGTGCATAGTCGAGAATGTTTTCAAGTGCTCTAATTTGTATCATAGGGATTGTCCATATACATGTCTGATTCATCCGATGTATCGGGATTAGTTAACTGCCTTAGGGCAAAACAGCGCAATCTACACAAAATCGAGTCCCCGAACTCGAATTCGGAAAAGTGCTAGCGTAATTTGACTTAGGCCACGGAGGTCTTATATAGTTGAATCCTAGTATATAAGTGTGAGCACTCGACGTGTCCATCAAGGCTTATTTCATCATGCATGCAGGCACAGATTATGTCTGGTAGAGCGAAACAGGTGCGTTGCCAGGCCTTCTTCACGTCTTTTCTTCATGCTACAAGCGTGGCATCCGAATTTTGTGATCGCGTAGATGATTCGGGTGGCCCAGGAGATGCAGTCTCTTTGTAGGGAAAAATATGAGGTGGAGTCACCAAAGCTTTCGACTGTGGACGTAATCAACACACATTTATGCATAAGTAAAATCATAGGGTGCACGACTAGCACTCCCTATGGGAGTAGCACCCGAGTGCCTATTTGAGTTGTAGACTCGAGTAGGGACTATAAGTATTTTGCGACTGCTGTCTTCTTTTACTTGTTTCAGTCGAATATGCCTTCAGCGCTCCCTATGGGATTAACCCTGAGTCCACACTCGAATCATTGATTGGAGTGAAGGGTTTTGAGGCAAAAAATACATTGTCATAATGATTGGAGGTCTGTATAGTTCATCAGGTGCGCGGCCAGCGCTCCTGTTAGGAGTAGCCCCCGAGTACTTGATCAAGTCGAAGACTCGATTAAGTACTAGAGTAGTCAGAAAGTGCTTCTGTCGGAGTTAATGACGTCAGTGCTGATGATGAGATGATCTCAGTTGCCCACGTGAGCGGTTTTGATGAGATTATCAGTTTGCGGCCCGAAAGTTGGGGTGTACAGGCAACGCGGTACCCAAGTTCCCTGAAATCAGCCAGGATAACTACAATTGGTGTGCCAAATACTCAGAGGGTCTTTTTCGGCACGGATTCAACTTTACGTTTCAATACAAAAAATCAGGCTAATGGGCGTCAAGTTGGGCCCCCTGTCAGTTCGCCGTTATGTCGCTCCCGTCGCTTAGGCGGGTTGGCTGTCACGTAGGCTTGCAGCGTTGGCACAGTGGATATGACAACGCCCCCTACCCAGTGTATTGACGTGACAAAACAGGGCCCATGTATCGGCGTTATAATTTTTTTTTACTCAGAAGCTGGAATGGCCACCGCCACGCGTCTCTCCTTGGACTTCCGTCCCAATCGTTAACCCCTACCATAAAAGCACATTGACGGTTCCATCGTTCCCCTGCCTCGCAGAAACCACTCTTCTTCTTCCTGTCATCTACTATCTTCTTCCCGTCTTCTCCTTGCCGCCATGGAAGATCTACGCACTCTAGAGACAAGCTTCACTACCCATGACAACAAGAAGATAGACATTGTCTACACCAACGAGGAGGAGACAGTGGTGCGTGTCCTGAGGATGTACGAGGGTTGGCTTGGGATAGACGAGGACAAGTTTGTGGGATTGGACCTCGAGTACACCCCGGAGCACCCATATGAAGTGAATGAAGTCGCCGTCGTTCAACTTGCCATGCGGAAACACGTCCTCGTCTACCACCTCTCCCGGTTTGTAGATCTGCTCTTTGTAGCTAACCGCTTTTAGAGTTTTCTCCTCTTGTTTTTTATCCACTTGCTCATCTTGCAACTACTGGATATTACTTAGGACCAAATAAATTAGGGTTTGCTTATGTCTTAATCAACTGAGATTTTCTTTAGTCTCAATCACCTAAGAAAAGTGCAACCGTAGTTAAAATAAAAGTGCAACTCGTTCAGTCGACTGAGAAATAGCAAAACCGACTAAATTATGACAATACAATGTTGAGAGTCTTGATCTTGCATTTACTAAACTTTTCAAAATTATATTGAGATGATGATCTTGCATTGACAAAATATTTGTAGTTACAAATTTTTGTGATGACAAACTACATACTTTCAGGACTGACAGGAAATGTCCGGCGCTGCGCCAGTTCCTTGAAAAAACGGAATTGTTTTCTACACTGTCGACACAACAACTGATTTTTCAAAATTGTATCAAGAGGAAATTATAATTCCTGCGCACAACTGGATCGATATTCAGCATCTTGTCTAGATCCTAGGGGGCAGGAAGAAGGATGGAATGGCATCACTAGCAACTAAAATCCTCGATGAGTCGTACGTCACAATGAAGGAAGATTTCTCTAAGGATAGGCACGATTTCTGGAACAAGTGGTCGTTGTCTGATATAAACCTGAAGTATGCAGCTATAGATGCTTACGTGACCTACCACCTGTACAAGAAGATCCATTTTTTTCAATGTTACCCTCGTTTTTTGCCCTATTTGCAAGAGGGAAGACGAGCTTAGGGGAGCCCTTTGTATAAAATGCTAAATAGCTGAGTTTAAAGTTGAATATGCAAAGAAATTAGCTGCATCTGAAGCAGCTGACAGAGAGGCTGCAGAAGCAGCTAAAAGAGAGCTTGTAGCTGACGCAGCAAACAGAGAGGCGGCATCTTCTAGCGGCAACAATCAGGCCTGTGATGCACTGCTAATTGTGCCGCATGACGCTGAAGATAGGAAAGCCAAGTCAGATGCCATTTGGGACAAAGCAGTTCATCGGACATGGAGTACCTGGAATGATAGCAAGCATGTCAAGTGGTCTGATGAGGAGTGAATTAAATTTTACTTGTCAGTGTTATGTTTCTGTTTTGTGGAACTCAGGTAGCTTGCGAAGATGTCGAGCGTATCAAGTGATACTAGTAAAATAAATTTAACCCTCGTTGTGTTATGTTTATGTATGTGTCTTGTAGCTTGTCAAGATTGTAGCTTCTTGACTGGCAGTTTGAAACAGTGCCCTTTTCCTCTCTCGCTAAACATATATGTTTCATTTTGCCCAAATTGGTAGCAAATCTAGAGAAGATTCTCACTTCGATATTTCCTACCCTTTTGGACCTCTTTTTGCCTCCGAACAGGTAGCAAATCTAAAGCAGCAAATCACACCAGGCAGAATACATTCATTCAGAAAACAAAAAAAATGTAGATATAGCTGTGCGCAGCTAAATAGGATATAGTGATAGAAAGTAGGTTGCTTAACGAGGTTCGATGCATTCAGCCAGAAATAGGATATAGCTAGAAAGGAGCTGCTGGGCAGCAGGGACAGCCGCCGTAGCTACAGGCACATCCTGCAAGCGCCCGCGCCTCCGCCATCTCCCTCTCGTGCTTCCGCCACTTCTTGCTGCCCAGTTTCTTGGACGTGGGGGCCTTGGGCCTGATTGGAGGCATGCGACCCTCTTTGATGGCCACCCGCTGGAGGTTTCGGAGGTGAATGCCGAGAGCACGGTGTTCAGCGATGTAGGCATTGATGTTCGCGGGCTCGGGCTTGCCACTTTTGTGGATGCCCGAGCCCGCGGCCTCTGCATGCTTCAGTAAGGTGTTCAAGACGGTGCCGCCGGCGGCACGACTCGTCAAGCAGTAGACGCCCCCCTTACAAAAGGGGCAGCTATAGTAGGGGCCCGTGACGAAGCCGTCGTACTTGCCGGCTCGCAGCCTCCTCAGTATCTGACGAGCCTTGGTGTGAACGGACTCGTCATCGCTGCAGACATCGCTGCCGAAAACCTATTGGAAGAAAGGGAAAATGGGGGAGTAGATGGTGTAAGAAGATCGAGCAATCGAATTGCGAACAAGCAAATCCTAATAAACCAAGATCTAGCATCCAACAATGGGAACGGTGTTGGATAATTAGGCAGAATTTCCATGATTAATTCCAGAATATTAAACATGACAATACCAGCTAAATTTTAAATAGATTAGCCCATTATTTCTAACAAATGGTAGAAGAACCAGGGGGAGGGGAGCAAACCCTAGTTACCTCCAACCATAGGTCGTCGATGCCGGTGTCGTAGGGGTTCAGCGGAGCGATGTACTTATCTAGATCGCAGATACCCAAGAAGTGCGTGATCTGCTTGTGACCGGCGGGGGCCTCCTCCCCGGTGGGAGGCTCCTCTTTGGCGGCTCCGTCGGAAGCTGGGACGGGGGCCTCGACGGGAACGACGGCTGACATCGATGCCTCCACTAGGGCCTGAACAGGGACAGCGGCTGCTTTCAACGCGTCAAGGGGGACCGGCGAGGAGACGGGGGCCTCCTCACTGGCGGCCACGGAGGCGACGATGGCCACCTTATCCTCCTCGGCCATCGCCGGCGCGGACGGGGTATTCGCAGGAATTTGCGGATGCTGGTGGGACAGTGGAGAGGGTTGCGTGGTGACAGTGAGCGAGAGTGGGAGTGGGTGTGCGGAGAGGGGCTCTATAGCTAAGGTGGATAGAAGCAAGGCACGTTTTGTTGCACCACCGTGCAACGTGCCGCGCAGTCGACTGCACCGTGCACCGTGACACGCGCATGGTACGTCACGTTTTTCCCGGGCCATGCATGGCAGTTCTGTATTGAGCCGCATGCAAAGGGCACACACACAATTTCTATGTACGAAGTTTGACACGGCCCTAAAATTGGCGATTGAGAGCCACTGTGTAAAAAAAAGGATCTATCTTATTAAAATCAAGTGGCAATAAATTGCAATTGTCCATCGACGACCGTGCACTCGATGACGCATGCGTTGTGGCGTAGTAGTAGCAGTAGTAGGCTTTTTAGACTTGATTAAAAATGACATGACCGCTCAACGACTTTTTCCATGGACGGCATCGTGTTCCTTCTTGTAGAAGTCTCGCTTAGGGAGACGTCTGTGCTGTCTCGCGCTGTACTGTGAAGGGCACGACGTGTGCAACGATCATCGTTGGATCACACAGAATCAACGGTTGGTGCGCACGATCCGCGTGACAACTGTGATAACCAATCAGGGAGTAGTAGACAGGGTGAGCACAGATTTGTGCTTCTACGAAAGATAGAGAGGTGGGGGGAAAAACTGAGTAGTACCACATAAAACCAAGGGCGATACTGAGTAGTATAAAAGTGGAAAGTGAGTGTCTTGCACAACGAAATACATCGTGGCATACAACAAATTATGCCAAGATAGATCCACAAGAGTTCATTGGATGTGTGTTCTTCTCATAAACCACTCATAAACCACGAAAGGATCCACTAGAGTCATTGGATGTGTGTTCTTCTCACAAACCACATATCACCAGTGTCATTGCATGTGTGTTCTTCCCGCATACCACACATGGATCCACCAGTGTCATTGCATGTGTGTTCTTCTCCCAAACCAAACATGGATCCACCAGTGTCATCGCATGTCTGCTCTTTTCATGAACCACGGCTAGATTCATTGCATGTGTGTTCTTCTCATAGACCACATATCACCGGTGTCATTGTATGTCTGCTCTTCCCATGAACCATAGCTAGAGTCATCGCATGCATGCTCTTTTCATGAACCACAGCTAGAGTCATTGGATGTGCGTTCTTCTTACAAACCATATCATGAACCACACCAAGTGTCATTGCATGTGTGTTCTTCTCACAAACCACACATGGATCCACCAGTGTCATTGCATGTCTGCTCTTCTCATTAACCACAGCTAGAGTCATTGCATGTCTGTTCTTTTCACAAACCACATATCACCAGAGTCATTGCATGTGTGTTCTTCCCATGAACCACACATGGATCCACCAGTGTCATTGCATGTGTGTTCTTCTCACAAACCACACATGTATCCACCCAGTGTCATCGCATGTGTGTTCTTCCCATGAACCACAGACGGATCCACCAGTGTCATTACATCTCTACTCTTTTCATGAACCACAGCTAGAGTCATTGGATGTGTGTTCTTGTCATAGACCACATATCACCAGTGTCGTTTCATGTATGTTCTTCCCAAAGACCACACATGGATCCACTAGTGTCATTGCATGTGTGTTCTTCTCACAAACCATATCATGAACCACACCCAGTGTCATTGCATGTGTGTTGTTCTCACAAACCATATCATGAACCACACCTAGTGTCATTGCATGTGTGTTCTTCCCATGAACCACACATGGATCCACCAGTGTCATTGCATGTCTACTCTTTTCATGAACCACAGCTACAGTCATTAGATGTGTGTTGTTCTCACAGACAACATATCACTAGTGTCATTCCATGTGTGTTCTTCCCAAAGACCACACATGGATCCACTAGTGTCACTGCATGTGTGTTCTTCGCACAAACCATATCAT